>CM029019.1:75678268-75984835 GCA_016801055.1 Panax notoginseng
TACCCATAATAAGACTTCTCTTATTTATAGATGTGGGCAACCCTCCATAAATAAATAAGGAATTGTGTTTTATTTTATTTAATTAAATTTCTTTAATTAAATATGGTCCCAATCTTATAGGGATAATTAATTAAATCTATTAATTAATTTATCTCATAATCTTATTAGGAATATATGAGAGTACTTTTATTAATTAATTCTCAAACTCCTTTAGGAATTAAATAATAATAATAGTAATAATAATAATAAGACTCCTCTTATTAATTTATATTTAATATTTTCAAAATATTAAATAATAAATATTAAGATATAATTTATTCTATCACCATAGATTAAATTAAATATTACTTAACTTATTATTACAATTATGCCATTAACTTCTTAAAAAATTATTCTTCATTTTATGGTGCGACCCTTTAGGTTCTCCATATTAAACCGGCTGTGAATAAAGCAATTAGAACAATTCTAATCTTATTTAAATATATAAATTAAAATATTAATTTATTTAAATAAATAATATTTATTCTACAATAGGGATAAGTCTCCCTAGCGATTAACGATTTTTCCAGATAATATAGATTTTAACATTAATCATAAAAAAACTTTTGAGTAAATAATTACCGTACAATTCAATCCTTCCACCATACAATGTCCCAATTAAATATAAGACATGGAATTACTGTCAAGTCTTATTTTATTTAATTATATGTATTTCGACTCTTAAATGCACAACTCCAAATAATGCAAATTAGAAACTCCTTTCTAATTTCATTCTACCTTGGCCAAGGACTATTGGGTTGTCATTTATCGAATCACATAGGACATTTCTCTTCTTTTACTAGAAGTGGTAGATTCTTTATTGATTATACATTATCTCCATGTACAATTTATTATACCCAAGCATACCCTTGATATACCTTAAGGGTCTAAAGAATAAGTCAAAGTATAACTCATCATACACAAGATACTATGATGATCTCAAGTCCAAGGGTCACTTGTACTACAATCACTACAGGAATTCCTATTGACAGGCAAGTAAAACTCCATTAGGTATTCCTTAGCGAGCCACGTTCTGTGAACTTATTCTCTAATAAGCACCTAAATACTTGCTTTAGTGTCTCGCACAAATGATCATGAGATCAATCATTCTCATCCAATGAGCAAGTAACGTATGTATCAATCTATCCGGATTTACTAATCCCCAATTTAGTAATCCAACGATTGGGAACTATTTTAGTTTTAAACTTTCCAAGAATTTAGATCTCATTAGAATGATCATCATAATTATTCTAAAAGGATTGCTTAAAACTATGAGTTTATCACATATTATAAAATAGCATCATGTAGATAATTAAAAGCCTTTAATAAATTAATACTTTTTTATTATAAATGAATAAGATTGTTATAAAGTATATGCTTTATCATCAAACATGATTGGCTTGTGTGCATACTTCTTTCAATGAGATCGGGAAGTAAGCGTCTCAAAATAAAGTTAACACTTAGAAAATGTTTCAAAGATTAGGGCTTGGCGTCGTAGCTCCCGCTATGCTTTGTAAGTTGGCACCGCAGCACCAGACCTGAGAGCCAGCTACTTGAGACTCGCGTCGGGCGTGAGAGATAGCAAGGAGGGTGGCGCCGCAGTGCCGGTGCAGGGCAAGGCCCAATATTGAGCTTTTAACTGCTCAAATCATGGGGGAAGTGTAACGAAAACTATTGAACGTATAGTTAAGCGAATGTAACACTTGAACAAGTGAATTAAACCTTTAGTATGGGTTGAACGGAAAGATTAAATAAGAGTAAAGGACAAAGAATGTAAACACAGGTTACAGAACCAATATCCGGGGACGTAGTCGCGATAAACGAACGTAGGGGATTGCTATGATTTTGATTCCTTAGACGTTGAGTGACGAGTGTAATGAATGGCATTTCGATGTTATGTTGTGGTAATGAGAGAAAAGTGTAAAGAGTATAGACGCTGTGAATGTAATGCTGTTACGATGAACGATCGGTTTTAGCATACATCGAACCGTATGGTTTCGACATTAAGAAAGAGTAATGAACATGGGGTTCATGTAATGGATAACGAAAGTATAAGTAAGTTATGAATTATCAAGAAAGCTCTAACGAACGGTAATAAGATTAATGAAAGCCGAAGGTGAGACAAATAAGGAATGAATCCTGAGATATGGCATTTAGTTGCCAAAAAGCCATAAGGAATAAGAAATTAACGTAATGGACATTATAATTTAATGGTTCGGATAAGTTAGGATAAGTTTAGGTTGTGGTACAATTTTAACCTTTGATGGTTGACATATGGGAGCTGGGCTAAACAATTCCTTCAAAGAGCGAAGGTATATACGAAACTGGCAACCGATCTAACTCACTGTGATGACAGTGTAGATGAGACGGGAACTTGTTTGTTGGTTGTTTGTGAAAAACCACTCAGAGTACCATATGGACTATTAGCAAAGACACGATGTGTGCTGAGTCCTAGAGAAGTTATAAGAAGAAGATAAGAATATAAATAATCAAAGATGATGAACGTTTTGAGTAAGACATCTCCGTATGTCATGAAGCCATAAATCGATAATGAAGAAAGGTATCGAAAACCTAACTTCTGAATTAATTTTCTTTAAGTTTCATATGTTTAAAACATAGCTTAATGAGAATATGAAGTAAAAGATGTTAGTAATGATTTAATAAGGTTGAAATAATGAGAAAAAGAAGAAATAAGAATTAGATGTTTATTTTATAAATTTCTTAAGGAAAGGTAAGATTCGTAATGAATTTGAATGATCCGAATGAATCATATGAACGATTCAGTGAAATAAGTAAGGAATGGTGTACTATAACATCAAATTCCAAGAAAAAGTGAAATCGTAATCAAAATATCGATTAAAAATGAAGAACGAACGAAGAACGCGAAGAACACGTGAAAAACACGAAGAACGTTGTTGATGGATAAATTTAAAACCATCGTAGTATAATTGTTGTTGATGGACAAGTTTAAAACCATTGCGTATAAGTTAGTTGCTTATTGCTTGTTTAGAAACGGTAGAAACGTTCATGAAGAACGGATTAAACTAAGCTATAACGAAGTTATGGCAAAAATTTTGTAAAAGACGAACGAGAATTAGAAAGTGTGTAAATGAACCCGAAGGTGTAGGGTTTTATAAGAAAGTAAGAGAACATAGAAAACGTGAGTCGTGGACTCAAGAACGAACAAGTTCCGAGTTCGGATGACCGAATTACGGGCGAACGAACGAAGAACGTCAATAATGTAAAAATAAGCAAAGGACGAAGATTAAGACAATCAAATGGCATGTTAACGAATTCAGAATGAAGTTCTGTCCATGGGGGATTGAAGTACGTAAGACAAGGAGGAGAAGGGCTTTGGAAAAACCTCGTTCTGAGTTATAACGAAGAAGTTATGAGATTGGGAAGTAAGCATCTCAAAATAAAGTTAACAATTAGAAAATGTTTCAAAGATTAGGGCTTGGCGCCGCAGCGCCAGCCATGCCTTGTAAGGTGGCGCCGCTGCGCCAGACCGGAGAGCCAGCTACTGGAGACTCGTGCCGCGGCGCGAGGGATAGCAAGGAGGTGGCGCCGCAGTGCCAGTGTAGGGCAATGCCCAGTATTGTGCTTTTAACTGCTTAAATCCTGGGGGAAGTGTAACGAAAACTATTGAACGTATAGTTAAGCGAATGTAACACTTGAACAAGTGAATTAAACCTTTAGTAATAGTTGAACGAAAGATTAAAGGACAAAGAATGTAAACGCGGGATACGAAACCGATATCTGGGGACCGTAGTCGCGATAAACGAACGTGGGAGATTGCTATGATTGTGATTCCTTAGACATTAAGTGACGAGGGTAATGACTGACATTTCGATGTTATGTTGTGGTAATGAGAGACAATTGTAAAGAGTATAGACGCTATGAACGCAACGCTATTACGATGAACGATCGGTCTTAGCATACAGCGAACCATATGGCTTCGACATTAAGAAAGAGTAATGAACATGGGGTTCATGTAATGGATAACAAAAGTACTAAGTAAGTTATGAATTATCAAGAAAGTCATAAACGGTAATAAGATAAATGAAAGCCAAAGGTGAGACAAATAAGGAATGAATCCTGAGGTATGGCATTTAGTTGCCAGAAAGCCATAAGGAATAAGAAATTAACGTAATGAACATTATAATTTAATGGTTAGGATAAGTTAAGGTTGTGGTACAATCGTAACCTTTGATGGTTGACATATGGGATCTGGGCTAAACAATTCCTTCAGAGAGCAAAGGTATATACAAAACTGGCAACCGATCTAACTCACTGTAATGATAGTGTAGATGAGACGGGAACTTGTTTGTTGGTTGTTTGTGGGAAACCACTCAGAGTACCATATGAACTACTAACAAAGACACGATGTGTGCTGAGTCCTAGAGAAGTTATAAGAAGAAGATAAGAATGCAAATCATCAAAGATGATGAACGTTTTGAGTATGACATTTCCGTATGTCATGAAGCCGTAAACCGGTAATGAAAGTTGTCGCGTAAACTTAGGTTGCAAGAACGCGAACCCTAAGAAGTAAAGTTAAGTAAACTAATGCATAAGTCAAAAGTATATGACTAATTGGTGTGGATTATTTCCTTATGTGCTATATAGGAATTGGAATGAGCAGTTCAGCGTAAACTCTAAGTTGTAGCTGTGCGTAAGGCAAGTTTCCTAACTTCATTCATATTTTAAAATGAATGCTAGATTCTTAAACTTCTCTGATGTTGAACTTGAGAAGTCTTGTCTATGTGCAAATGTGTGATATTTGTACAAGGTGGTAGTTTGTATGAGTCCTTGTGCTACAATTTGAACACTTCGGTGTTTCTATGAGATAAATTGTTCAGTGATTGAGTTCTTCAATACAAGTATGTTCATTTTATACATGAACCGTTATTCTTAAGTTTGTGCTAATGATTCTAGCCAGACAAGATGTGTATGAAAAAGGTAGAAGAATGAAGTATTTCAAAGTGAATTTGAATAATGTTTTAAAATGATAGGAATTAGAATTTTTCCTACTATTCAAGCTGCTTCATAACCTTTGTTTGGTTATCGAAATTCTGAAGAAGTGTTTAAACTCTTGAAGTTGTTTATTCAACTACTATGACTTGCTGAGCAATTGAATGCTCACACTTGCTTTAAATGAAAAACATTTTTAGCGTACGATGTTAGAAGAATTTAAGGATCCCGTAAAGATCAAGCTGACCGGTATCCAGATAAAGTGCCATTAGTATGTGAATAAGCGTGAAGATCAAGTGAATACTTGTAATGTAGAATAACTTAATTAAACTATACATTAGTTTAATGAACTGTTATGTATCCTTAGTGACGGATAAAAGTCACTCTTGTAAGATAGAAAGAATAATGTAATTTCATTATTTGTAATGAATAAGGTTATAAGGTAATAGAACATGGGGTTTAAGAATGTATGTTATTATATTTCACTATATAATGATGTATGTTTGGAAGAATGATGTACTCGTGACACACGGAATTCAGGTGCGAAGATAGACCAGATTTCAGGGTGAAACATTATCAGCCCATTTGCCTACTTTCCCAAAACATAGACAAATAGTCAATAAAGAGACCAAAACTCGCATCGGTCGTCGAAATGACACGCAAACATATACATAGCACCGCATAGGTATTAGGTACGTGTTACAACTTACGCGACTCAATTCCGATATACGGAGGCCGAGTTATCAGCATGTTTCCCAAACTTGCAAAAACATAGAAAGATAGTCGAAAAAGATACCAAAACCCCCTCAGCCGTCGAAATGACACGCAAACACGTACATAGCACTGCACAGGTATTAGGCACGCGTTACAACTTATGGGACTCTATTCCGATATACGGAGGCCGAGTTATTAGCCCGTTTGCCTAATTTACCAAAACTTAAAAAAATAGTCGAAAAAGAGACTAAAACTGGCCTTGGCAGTCAAAACGACACACAAACACATACATAGCACCGCATATGTATTAGGCACGGGTTACAACTTACGGGACTCGATTCCGATATACGGATGCCAAGTTATCAGCTCGTTTACCTAACTTATCAAAACCCGCCTCAGTAATTGAAATGACACTCAAACACATACATATCACCGAGGTATTAGCTACACGTTACAACTTATGAGACTCATTTCCAATATACGGATGCCGAGTTATCAGCCCGTTTGCCTAACTTGTTAAAACGTAGAAAAATAGTCGAAAAAGAGACCAAAACCCGACTTAGTAGTCGAAACGATACTCAAACACATACATAGCACTGCATAGGTATAGGCATATGTTACACCTTATGGGACTCGTTTTCGATATACGGAGGCCGAGTTATTAGCCTGTACGCCTAACTTGTTAAAACGTAGAAAAATAGTCGAAAAAGAGACCAAAACCCGCTTCGGTCGTCAAAACGACATGCAAACACATACATAATATCGCATAGGTATTAGGCACGTGTTACAACTTACGAGACTCTATTCCAATATACGGAGGCCGATTTATCAGCCCGTTTGCCTACTTTGCCAAAACTTTGAAAAATAGTAGAAAAAGAGACCAAAACCTCCTCGGTCGTCGAAATGACCCACAAACATATACATAGCATCGCATAGGTATTAGACACGAGTTACATCTAACGAGACTCGATTCCAATATATGGAGATCATGTTATCAGCATGTTTGCCTACTTTGCAAAAAATTAAGAAAAATAGTCAAAAAAGAGACCAAAACCCGCCTCGTTCGTTGAAAGAAAACGCAAACACATACATATGACTGCATAGGTATTAGGCACGCGTTACAACTTACGAGACTCTATTTTGATATACGGAGGCCGAGTTATCAGCCCGTTTGCCTAACTTGTCAAAACTTAGAAAAATAGTCGTAAAAGAGACAAAACCCATATCGGTCGTCAAAATGACACGCAAATACATACATAGCACCGCATAGGTATTAGGAACACGTTACAACTTACGGAACTCGATTCCGATATATGGATGCCGAGTTATCAGTTAGTTTGCCTAACTTGTCAAAACGTAGACAAACAGTCGAAAAAGAGTCCAAAACCCGCCTCAGTAGTAAAAATGACACTTAAATACATACATAGCACCGCATAGGTATTAGGCACACGTTACAACTTATGTGACTCGCTTTCGATATCTATAGGCCTAGTTATTAGCCCGCTTGTTAAATATTCCAAAACTTAGGAAAATAGTGAAAAAAAGACCAAAACCCGCCTCGATCGTCGAAATGACATGCAAACGCATACATAGCACCGCATAGGTATTAGGCACGTGTTGCAACTTACGGGACTCGATTTCGATATATGGAGGCCAAGTTATAAGCATGTTTGCCTAACTTGTTAAAACTTAAAAAAATAGTCGAAAATGAGACCAAAATCCGTCTCGGTCGTCGAAATGACACGCAAACACATATATAGAACCACATATGTATTAGACGCGTGTTAAAACTTACGGTACTTAATTCTGATATACGGATGCCGTGTTATCACCATGTTCGCCTACTTTGCCAAAACATAGAAAAATAGTCAAAAAAGAGACTAAAACCCGTCTCGGTGGTCGAAATGACACACAAACACATACATAGCACCGCATATGTATTAGGTACATGTTACAACTTATGGGACTCAATTCCAATATATGGAGGCCGAGTTATTAGCCTGTTTGCCTACTTTACCAACACTTAGAAAAATAGTCAAAATAGAGACCAAATCCCGTCTCGGTCGTCAAAACATCACACAAATACATACATAGCACCGCATAGATATTAGGCACGTTTATAATGTATGGGGCTCGATTCTGATATACGGAGGCCGAGTTATTAGCCCGTTTGCCGAATATGCCAAAACGTAGAAAAATAGTCAAAAAATAGACTAAAACCCGCCTTGGTCGTCGAAATGACACGCAAATACATACATAGCACCGCATAGGTATTAGGCACGCGTTACTACTTACGAGACTTGATTCCGATATACGGAGGCCGAGTTATCAACCCGTTTGCCTAACTTGTTAAAACTTCTAAAAATAGTTAAAAACGAGACCAAAAGCCGCCTCGGTCGTCAAAATGACTCACAAACACATACATAGCATCGCATAGGTATTAGGCACGTGTTACAACTTACGGGACTCGATTCCGATATACGGATGCCGAATTATCAGCCCGTTTACCTAACTTGTTAAAACGTAGATAAATAGTCAAAAAAGAGACCAAAACTCGCCTCAATAGTCGAAATGACACTCAAACACATACATAGCATCACATATGTTTTAGGCACACGTTACAACTTATGTGACTCATTTTCGATATACGGAGGTCGAGTTATTAGCCCATATGCCTAATATGCCAAAACGTAGAAAGATAATCAAAAAAGAGACCAAAACCCGTCTCAGTCGTTGAAACTTCATGCAAACACATACATAGCACCGTATAGGTATTAGGTACGTGTTGTAACTTACGGGACTTGATTTCAATATACGGAGGCCGAGTTATAAGCTCGTTTGCCTAACTTGTTAAAACATAGAAAAATAGTCGAAAAGGAGACCAAAATCCGCCTTGATAGTCGAAATGACACGCCAACAGATACATAAAACCACATAGGTATTAGACACACGTTAAAACTTACGGAACTTAATTCTGATATACGGAGGCCGTGTTATCATCATGTTTGCCTACTTTGCCAAAACTTAGAAAAATAGTCAAAAAAGACCAAAAACTCGTCTCAGTGGTCGAAATGACACACAAACATAGGTATTAGGCACGTGCAACAACTTACGGGACACAATTCCAATATATGGAGGCCGAGTTATCAGCCCGTTTGCCTACTTTGCCAACACTTAGAAAAATATTCAGAAAAGAGACCAAAACCCGCCTTGGTCGTAAAAACATCACACAAATACATACATAGCATCGCATAGGTATTAGGTACTTGTTATAAATTATGGGGCTCGATTCTGATATACAGAGGCCGAGTTATTAGCCTGTTTGCCTAATATGCCAAAACTAAGAAAAATAGTCAAAAAAGAGATCAAAACCCGCCTCGGTCATCAAAACGACACGCAAACATATACATAGCACTGCATAGGTATTAGGCACGTATTACTACTTACAAAACTTGATTCTAATATACGGAGGCCGAGTTATCAATTCGTTTGTCTAACTTGTTAAAACTTAAAAAATAGTCAAAAAAGAGACCAAAACCCGCCTCGGTCGTCGAAATGACACACAATCAAATACATAACACTGCATAGGTATTAGGCACGTGTTATAACTTATGGGACTCTATTTCGATATACGGAGGCCGAGTTATTAGCCCGTTTGCCTAACATGCCAAAACTTATAAAAATAGTTAGAAAAGATAGCAAAACTCGCCTCGGTCGTCCAAACGACATGCAAACATATACATTGCACCGCATAGGTATAAGACATGCGTTACAACCTACAGGACTCGATTCCAATTTTCGGAGGCCGAGTTATCAACCCATTTGCCTAACTTGTCAAAAAATTAGAAAAATAGTCGAAAAAGAGAGCAAAACCCGCCTCGGTCGTCAAAACGATATGCAAACACATACATAGCATTGCATAGGTATTAGGCGCGCGTTACAACTTACGGGACTCTAGTCCGATATACGGAGGCCGATTTATCAGCCCGTTTACCTACTTTCCCAAAGCTTAATAAAATAGTAGAAAAAGAGACCAAAACTCGTCTCGGTCGTCGAAATGACACACAAACACATACATAGAACCGCATAGGTATTACACACGTGTTACAACTAACGAGACTCGATTCCAATATACGAATGTTGCGTTATCAACATTTTTGCCTACTTTACCAAAACTTAGAAAAATAGTCGAAAAAGAGACCAAAACCCGACTCGTTCGTCGAAATGACACGCAAACACATATATAGGACTACATAGGTATTAGGCACGCATTATAACCTATGGGACTCGATTCCGATATACGAAGGCCGAGTTATCAGCCTGTTTGCCTAATTTGTCAAAACTTAGAAAAATAGTCAAAAAAAGAGACCAAAACCCGCCTCGGTTGTTGAAACGGCACGCCAACATATATATATGACCGTATAGGTATTAGGCACGCGTTACAATTTACAGGACTCGATTCTGATATACGGATGCCGAGTTATCAGCCAGTTTGCCTAACTTGTTAAAACGTAGAAAAATAGTCGAAAAAGAGACCAATACCCGCCTCAGTAGTCAAAACGACACTCAAACACATACATAACGCCGCATAGGTATTAGGCACACGTTACAACTTATGGGACTCGCTTCCGATACCCGGAGGCCGAGTTACTAGCCCGTTTGCCTAATATGCCAAAACATAGAAAAATAATCAAAAAGAGACCAAAACCCGCCTCGGTAGTCGAAATGACAAGTAAACACATGCATAGCACCGCATAGGTATTAGGCACGTGTTTCTACTTACGGGACTCAATTCTGATATACGGAGGTCGAGTTAATAGCCCGTTTACCTAACTTCTAAAACTTAAAAAAGTAGTCGAAAATGAGACCAAAACCCACCAAAACTTAGAAACGTGTTATTAGCCCGTTTGCCAAATATGTCAAAACTTAGAAATATAGTCGAAAAATAGACCAAAACCCGCCTCGGTCGTTGAAATGACATGCAAACACATACATAGCATCGTATAGGTATTAGGCACACATTACAACTTATAGGACTAGATTCCAATATATGGAGCCCGAGTTATCAGCCCCTGTTTGCCTACTTTGCCAAAACATAGAAAAATAGTCGATAAAGAGATAAAAACACGCCTTAGTTGTCGAAATGACACGTAAGCACATACATAGTACCACATAGGTATTATGCACGTGTTACAACTTACGGAACTCGATTCTAATATACAGAGGCCGAGTTATCAGCATGTTTTCCTAACTTGCCAAAACATAGAAAAATAGTCGAAAAAGAGACAAAAACTCGCCTCGATCATCGAAACAACACGCAAACACATACATAGCACTACATAGGTATTAGGCACCCATTACAATTTATAGTAATCTATTCCGATATACGGAGGTCGAGTTATTAGCCCGTTTGCTTACTTTAGTAAAACTTAGAAAAATAGTTTAAAAAGAGACTAAAACACGCCTTAGTCATCGAAACGACACGCAAATACATACATAGCATCGCATAAGAATTAGGCACGGGTTACAACTTACGGGACTCGATTCTGAAATATGGATACCGTGTTATCAGCCCGTTTGCCTAACTTGTCAAAATGTAGAAAAATAGTCAAAAAAGAGACCAAAACCTGCCTCAGTAGTCGAAATAACACTCAAATACATACAGAACACCGCATAGGTAATAGGCACACGTTACAACTTATGGGACTCGCTTCTGATATACGGAGGCCAAGTTATTATCCCGTTTGTCTAATATGCCAAAACTTAGAAAAATAGATAAAAAAGAGACCAAAACACGTCTCGATCGTCGAAACAACACACAAACACATACATAGCACTGCATAGGTATTAGGCACGCGTTACAACTTATGAGACTTGATTCCGATATACGAAGGCCGAGTTATCAGCACGTTTGCCTAACTTGTTAAAACTTAGAAAAATAGTCAAAAAAGAGACCGCCTCGGTCGTCGAAATGACACACAAACACATACATAGTACCGCATAGGTATTAGGCACGTGTTATAATTTATGGGACTCGATTCTAATATACGGAGGCCGATTTATTAGCCCGTTTGTCTAACATGCCAAAATATAGAAAAATAGTTAAAAAAAGAGACCAAAACCCACATCGGTCATCGAGACGACACACAAACACATACATAGCACCGCATAGGTATTAGGCACGCGTTAAAACTTATAGGACTCGATTCCGATATACGGAGGCCTAGTTATCATCCATTATGCCTAACTTGCCAAAAATTAAAAAAATAGTAAAAAAGAGACCAAAACCCGCATCGGTCGTCAAAATGACATGCAAACACATACATAGCATTACATAGGTATTAGACACGTGTTACAACTTACGGGACACTATTTCGATATACAGAGGCCGATTTATCAGCCTGTTTTGCCTACTTTGCTAAAACTTAGAAAAATAGTCGAAAAAGAGACCAAAACTCGTCTCGGTCGTCTAAATTACACAAAAAATATACATAGCACCACATAGGTATTACACACGTGTTACATCTAACGAGACTCAATTCTAATATACGGAGTCTGTGTTATCAGCATGTTTGCCTACTTTACCAAAACTTAGAAAAATAGTCAAAAAACACATCAAAACCTACCTCGTTCGTCGAAATGACACGCAAATACATACATAGGACTGTATACGTATTAGGAAAGCGTTATAACTTACGGGACTCGATTTCGATATACGGAGGCCGAGTTATCAGCCCGTGTGCCTAACTTGTCAAACCTTAGAAAATAGTCAAAAAAGAGACCAAAATTTGTCTCGGTGGACGAAACGACACGTAAAAATATACATAGCACCGCATAGGTATTAGAGATGCGTTACAATTTACAAGACTCGATTCCGATATACGGATGCCGAGTTATCAGCCAGTTTGCCTAACTTGTCAAAACATAAAAAAATAGTCGAAAAAGAGACCAAAATCCGCCTCAGTAGTCGAAATGACACTCAAACACATACAAAGCACCGTATAGGTATTAGGCACATGTTACAATTTATGGGACTCGCTTCCGATATTCGGAGGTCGAGTTATTAGCCTGTTTGCCTAATATGCCAAAACATAGAAAAATAGTCAAAAAAGAGACCAAAACCCGCCTCGATCGTCGAAACGACACGAAAACACATGCACAATACCATATAGGTATTAGACACGTGTTACAACTTACGAGACTCGATTTCGATATACGGAGGCTGAGTTATCACCCCGTTTGCCTAACTTGTTAAAACTTAGAAAAATAGTCGAAAAAGAGACCAAAACTCGCCTCGGTCATCGAGACAACACGCAAGCACATACATAGCACCGCATAGGTATTAGGCACGTGTTAAAACTTATGGGACTTGATTTCGATATACGGAGGACGAGTTATAATCCATTCTGCCTAACTTGCCAAAAATTAGAAAAATAGTCAAAAAGAGACCAAAACCCGCCTCGTTCGTCAAAATGACATGCAAGCACATACATAGGATTGCAAAGGTATTAGGCACGTGTTACAACTTACGGGACACTATTTTGATATACGGATGCCGAGTTATCAGCTCGTTTGCCTAACTTTTCAAAACTTAGAAAAATAGTCAAAAAAGAGACCAAAACTCGTCTCGGTCGTCGAAACGACACTCAAACACATACATAGTACCACATAGGTATTAGGCACACGTTATAATTTACGGGACTCGCTTCCAATATCCGTACGTCGAGTTATTAGCCCATTTGTCAAATATGCTAAAACTTAGAAAAATAGTCAAAAAAGAGACCAAAATCCGCCTCGGTCGTCGAAATGACACGCAAACACATACATAGAACCACATAGGTATTGGACACGCGTTAAAACTTATAGGATTTAATTCTAATATACGGAGGCCGTGCTATCATCATGTTTGCCTACTTTACCAAAACTTAGAAAAATAGTCGAAAAAGAGACCACAACTCGTCTCGGTGGTCGAAATGGCACACAAACACATACATAGCACCGCATAGGTATTAGGCACGTGTTACAAATTACGAAACTCAATTCCAATATATGAAGGCCGAGTTATCAGCCCGGTTACCTACTTTGCTAACACTTAGAAAAATAGTCAAAAAAGAGATCAAAACCCGCCTTGGTCGTCAAAATATCACACAAATACATACATTGTACCGCATAAGTATTAGAAACGTGTTATAACTTATGGTGCTCGATTCTGATATATGGAGGCCGAGTAATTAGCCCGTTTGCCTAATATGCCAAAAATTTGAAAAATAGTCAAATAAGAGAACAAAACCAGCCTCGGTCGTCGAAACGACACGAAAACACGTACATAGCACTGCATAGGTATTAGGCACGCGTTACTACTTACGAGACTTGATTCCGATATACGAAGGTCATGTTATCAGCTCGTTTGCCTAACTTGTTAAAATATAGAAAAATAGTCAAAAAAGAGACCGAAACTCGCCTCGGTCGTCGAGACGACACGCAAACACATGCATAGCACCACATAAGTATTAGGCACGTGTTACAACTTATGGGACTCCATTCCAATATATGGAGCCGAGTTATTAGCCCGTTTGCCTAATATGCCAAAACATAGAAAATGGTTAAAAAAGAGACCAAAACTCGCCTCGTTCGTCAAAACGACATGCAAACATAAACATAACACTGCATAGGTATTAGGCACGCGTTACAACTTACGGGACTTGATTCCAATTTTCGGAGGCCGAGTTTTGCTTAATATGTCAAAAAATAGAAAAATAGTCAAAAAGAGACCAAAACTTGCCTCGGTCGTCAAAATGACATGCAAATACATACATAGCATTATATAGGTATTAGACACGCGTTACAACTTACAGGACTCTATTCCGATATACGGAGGCTGATTTATCAGCCTGTTTGCCTAATTTATCAAAACTTAGAAAAATAGTCGAAAAAGAGACCAAAACTCGTCTCGGTCGTCTAAATGATATAAAAATACATATATAGCACCACATAGGTATTACACACGTGTTACAACTAACGAGACTCGATTCCAATATACGGAGGTTGTGTTATCAGCATGTTTGCCTACTTTACTACAACTTAGAAAAATAGTCAAAAAAGACACCAAAACCCGCCTCGCTCGTCGAAATGACATGCAAACACATACATAGGACTATATAAGTATTATGAAAGCGTTATGACTTACGGAGGCCGAGTTATCAGCCCGTTTGCCTAACTTGTCAAACCTTAGAAAAATAGTCAAAAAAGAGACCAAAACCCGTCTCGGTCGTCGAAACGACACGCAAACATATACATAGCACCGGAAAGGTATTAGGCACGCGTCACAACTTATAGGACTCTATTCCGATATACGGATGCTGAGTTATCAGCCAATTTGCCTAACTTGTCAAAACATAGATAAATAGTCGAAAAAGAGACCAAAACCCGCCTCAGTAGCCGAAACGACATTCAAACACATACAAAGCACCATAAAGGTATTAGGCACATGATACAACTTATGGGACTCACTTCTGATATCTGGAGGCCGAGTTATTAGCCCGTTTGCCTAATATGCCAAAACATAGAAAAATAGTCAAAAATGAGACCAAAACCCTCCTAGGTCGTCGAAATGACACGTAAACACATGCATAGCACCGCATAGGTATTATGCACGTGATACAACTTACGAGACTCAATTTCGATATATGGAGGTTGAGTTATCAGTCCGTTTCCCAAACTTGTTAAAACTTATAAAAATAGTCGAAAAAGAGACCAAAACTCGCCTCGGTCGTCGAAACAATATGCAAACACATATATAGCACCTCATAGGTATTAGGCACGCGTTAAAACTTATGGGACTCGATTCTGATATGCGGAGGCCGAGTTATCATCCATTATGCCTAACTTGGCAAAAATTAGAAAAAATAGTAAAAAAGAGGCCAAAACCCACTTCGTTCATCAAAACGACACACAAACACATACATAGGACTGCATAGGTATTAGGCACGCGTTACAACTTACGGGACTCTATTTCGATATATGGAGGTCGAGTTATCAGCCCATTTGCCTAACTTGTCAAAACTTTGAAAAATAGTCAAAAAAGAGACCAAAACTTGTCTCGGTCGTCGAAATGACACGCAAATATATATATAGCACCGCCTAGGTATTAGGCGTACGTTACAACTTACGGGACTCGATTCTGATATACGGATGCCGAGTTATCAGCCCGTTTACCTAACTTGTCAAAACGTAGAAAAATAGTCGAAAAAGAGACCAAAACTCGCCTCAGTAGTCAAAACGACACTCAAACACATACATAGCACCCCAAAGGTATTAGACACACATTACAACTTATGGCACTCGCATCCGATAGTAGTACGTCGAGTTATTAGCCCGTTTGTCAAATATGCCAAAACTTAGAAAAATAGTCAAAAAAGAGACCAAAACCAGCCTCGATCATCGAAATGACACACAAACACATACATAGCTTTGCATAGGTATTAATCACGTGTTGTAACTTACGGGACTCGATTTCGATATATGGAGGCCGAGTTATAAGCCCCTTTGCCTAACTTGTTAAAACTTAAAAAAAAATAGTCGAAAAAGAGACCAAAACCCGCCAAAACTTAGAAACGAGTTATTAACCCGTTTGCCAAATATGCCAAAACTTAGAAATATAGTCAAAAAAATAGACCAAAACCTGCCCCAGTCGTTGAAATGACTCGCAAACACATACATAGTATCGTATAGGTATTAGGCACACATTACAACTTATGGGACTCGATTCCAATATACGGAGCCCGAGTTATTAGCCCCCGTTTGCCCACTTTGCCAAAACATAGAAAAATAGTCGATAAAGAGACAAACACTCGCTTCAGTCGTCGAAATGAGATGTAAACACATATATAGTTCCGTATAAGTGTTAGGCACGTGTTACAACTTGCGGGACTCGATTCTAATATACAGAGGCCGAGTTATCAGCATGTTTTTCTAACTTGCAAAAACATAGAAAAATAGTCGAAAAAGAGACAAAAACCCGCCTCGATCATCGAAACGACACACAAACACGTATATAGCACTACATAGGTATTAGGCACGCATTATAACTTATGGCACTCTATTCCGATATACAGAGGCCGAGTTATTTGCATGTTTGCCTACTTTAGTAAAACTTAGAAAAATAGTCGAAAAAGAGACTAAAACCAGCCTTAGTCGTCGAAATGACACGCAAATATATACATAGCACCGCATAAGTATTAGGAACGGGTTACAACTTACGGGACTCGATTCTGAATACGAATGCCGAGTTATCACCAGTTTGCCTAACTTGTCAAAACGTAGAAAAATAGTCGAAAAAGAGACCAAAACCCGCCTCGGTCGTCGAAATAACACGCAAACATATACATAGCACCGCATAGGTATTAGGCACATGTTACAACTTACGAGACTTGATTCCGATATACGGAGGCCGAGTTTTCAGCCCGTTTGCCTAACTTGTTAAAACTTAGAAAAATAGTCGAAAAAGAGACCAAAACTCGCCTCGATCGTCAAGACGACACGCAAACACATACATAGCACCGCATATGTATTAGGCCCGCGTTATAACTTATGGGACTCGATTCTAATATACAGAGGCCGAGTTATTAACCCATTTGCCTAACATGCCAAAACATAGAAAAATTATTAAAAAAGAGACCAAAACCCGTCTTGTTCATCAAAACAACATGCAAACATATACATACAACCGCATAGGTATTAGGCACACGTTACAGCTTACGGGACTTGATTCCAATTTCTGGAGGCTGAGTTATCAACCTTTTTGTCTAACATGTAAAAAAATTAAAAAAATAGTCAAAAAAGAGATCAAAACCCGTTTCGGTCGTCAAAACGACATGCAAACACATACATAGCATTGCATAG
Organism: Panax notoginseng; assembly: GCA_016801055.1. NCBI lineage: Eukaryota > Viridiplantae > Streptophyta > Magnoliopsida > Apiales > Araliaceae > Panax > Panax notoginseng. The sequence goes on from CM029019.1 coordinate 75,695,894, forward strand.
GTATTAGACATTCGTTACAACTTACGGGACTCTATTCTGATATACGGAGGCCGATTTATCAGCTCGTTTGCCTACTTTGCCAAAACTTAGAAAAATAGTCAAAAAAGATATCAAAACTCGCCTCGGTCGTCTAAATGACACAAAAACACATATATAGCACCACATAGGTATTACACACGTGTTACAACTAACGAGACTCGATTCTAATATACGGAGGCTGTCTTATCAGCATGTTTGCCTACTTTACCAAAATTTAGAAAAATAGTCCAAAAAGACACCAAAACCCGCCTCGTTTGTCGAAATGACACGCAAACACATACATAGGACAGTATAGGTATTACAAAAGTGCTATAATTTATGGACTCGATTTCGATATACGGAGGCCGAGTTATCAGCATGTTTGCCTAACTTGTCATACCTTAGAAAAATAGTCAAAAAAGAGACCAAAACCCGTCTTGGTCATCGAAACGACAGACAAACATATACATAGCACCTCATAGGTATTAGGCACGCGTTATAACTTACAGGACTCGATTCCAATATACGGATGCCGAGTTATCAGCCAGTTTGCCTAACTAGTCAAAACATAAAAAAATAGTCAAAAAGAGACCAAAACCAGCCTAAGTAGTCGAAACGACACTCAAACACATACAAAGCACCATATAGGTATTAGGAACATGATACAACTTATGGGACTCACTTTCGATATCTAGAGGCCGAGTTATTAGCCCGTTTGCCTAATATGCCAAACATAGAAAAAAAGTCAAAAAAGAGACCAAAACCTGCCTAGGTCGTCGAAATGACACACAAACACATGCATAGTACCGCATAGGCATTAGGAACGTGTTATAACTTACGAGACTCGATTTCGATATACGGAGGCCAAGTTATCAGCCCGTTTGCCTAACTTGTTAAAACTTAGAAAAATAGTCGAAAAAGAGACCAAAATTCACATCAGTCGTCGAAACGACACGCAAACATATACATAGCACCGAATAGGTATTAGGCACTCATTAAAACTTATAGGACTCGATTTCGATATACGGAGGTCGAGTTATCATCCATTATGTCTAACTTGCAAAAAATTAGAAAAATAGTAAAAAAGAGACCAAAACCCAACTCGTTCGTCAAAATAACACGCAAACACATACATAGAACTGCATAGGTATTAGGCACGCGTTACAACTTACGAGACTCTATTTCGATATACAGAGCCCGAGTTATCAACCCGTTTGCCTAACTTGTCAAAACTTAAAAAAATAGTCAAAAAAGAGACCAAAACTCATCTCAATCGTCGTAACGACACGCAAACACATACATAGCACCGCATAGGTATTAGGCACACGTTACAAATTAAGGGACTTGATTCCGATATACGGATGCCGAGTTATCAGCCTGTTTGCTTAACTTGTCAAAACGTAGAAAAATAGTCGAAAAAGAGACTAAAACTCGCTTCAGCAGTCGAAACGACACTCAAACACATACATAGCACCACATAGGTATTAGGCACATGTTACAACTTATGGGACTCACTTTCGATATCCGTACGTCGAGTTATTAGCCCGTTTGTCAAATATGCTTTAGAAAAATACTCAAAAAAAAGACCAAAACCCGCCTCGATCGTCTAAACGACACACAAACACATATATATCACTGCATAGGTATTAGTCACGTGTTGCAACTTACGAGACTCGATTTCGATATACGGAGGTCGAGTTATAAGCCTGTTTGCCTAACTTGGTAAAACTTAGAAAAATAGTCGAAAAAGAGACCAAAATTCGCCTCAGTCGTCGAAATGACACGCAAACACATACACAGAACCACATAGGTATTAGACACGCGTTAAAACTTACGGGACTTTATTCTAATATACGGAGCCCATGTTATCATCATGTTTGCCTACTTTGCCAAAACTTAGAAAAATAGTAGAAAAAGAGACCACAACCCGTCTCGGTGGTCGAAATTACACACAAACACATACATAGCACTGCATAGGTATTAGGCACGTGTTAAAATTTACCGGACTCAATTCAAATATATGGATGCCGAGATATCAGCCCGGTTGCCTAGTTTGCTAACACTTAGAAAAATAGTAAAAAAGAGACCAAAACCCGCCTTGGTCATCAAAACATAACACAAATACATACATAGTACCGCATAGGTATTCGGCACGTGTCATAACTTATGGGGCTCGATTCTGATATACGGAGGCCGAGTTATTAGCTCGTTTTCCTAATATGCCAAAACTTAAAAAAATAGTCAAAAAGAGACCAAAACCCGTCTTGGTCGTCGAAACGACACGCAAACACATACATAGCACCGCATAGCTATTAGGCACGCGTTACTACTTACGTGACTTGATTTCGATATACAGAGGCCGAGTTATCAGCCTGTTTACCTAACTTGTTAAAACTTAGAAAAATAGTCGAAAAAAAGACCAAAACCCGCCTCAGTCGTCGAAATGACACACAAACACATACATAGCACCGCATAGATATTAGGTATGTGTTACAACTTATTTGACTTGATTTCAATATACAGAGGCCGAGTTATTAGCTTGTTTTCCTAACATGCCAAAACATAGAAAAATAGTTAAAAAAGAGATCAAAATCCGCCTCGGTCGTCAAAACGACATGGAAACATATACATAGCACCGCATAAATATTAGGCACGCGTTACAGCTTACGGCACTCAATTCCAATTTTCGGAGGTCGAGTTATCAACCCTTTTGCCTAAGTTGTCAAAAAATTAGAAAAATGGCCGAAAAAGACACCAAAACCCGCCTCGGTCGTCAAAATGACATGCAAACACATACATAGCATTGCATAGATATTAGGCATGCATTACAACTTACGGGACTCTGTGACGCCCCCAAATCCGAGTTCTCAACCCCGGGTTTGGTGCTCACTATCCATCATTAACATAAGCATTCTATATACTATTGCGGAATAATAAACATACGTTGTTCATTATAATAAAGTCTTATACAATACCCCAAGGTCTATTACCTTAACATAAACATACCTTACTTAAGTTACATAAAGTAACACAAAAGGTTTACATAAACATCAAACATAGTATTTCATGATACTTAAACATTTATAATAACTATTCTTGGACCTTTCCCTTGCCCTTGTCCTTCTTACTTGAACCCTCTGGCTTAGCTGAAATAAATGTCATGATATAGCAAGGGTAAGCAACTAATTTGCTTAGCAAGTTTAAGTACAAAGAAGATATATCATGATTAGTAAGAAATTTATCGCTCAATGTTCAACAATAGAAATTAATTGCGAAAGAACAAGAATTAAGTCTTGATAACTGAATATTCGGATAACAGATACTGAGTGGTCATAATGACCATGAACATATGCTAAGGTTGTCAGTATTTAAACTGGTCCTTTTAATAAGTTTTGGTAATCAAGGGGATCAGCCTTTCATACCCGGTGTATTATGCATAAACACTTAATTTACGAGCAATAATTATTTTTCAATAATGCTTTAATCAAATTGTTCTTTTTCTCAGTCTTGAGTCCTTACCAAATCAATTGGTGAAGAAAAGCTTTTAACAACATATTTGATTTAACAAATTTAAACATATTTGATCTAGCCGATACAATGAGCATAGATCCATATCTTAAACAGTGCATGAATAAAAGAACTTTAACTAATTCACAGTTCAATAATAATAGAATAGGAATTTAATTGCACTGAATGCGATTATCAATAATCAATATGGATGTGAATAATAAACAATAATTATTCACTAACATGCTTTGAAAAGAATAACTCAAGTTTGAGTTAGAGAACTTGCCTTGACTGCGATCCACTGCTACACAATTTAATTTAATCTCTTTATTGTAAAGACCTATCATTGTTAAGATTGATCTTACAATCAGCATATCATACTTTATATTATAATACAATTACTCTATCAGCAATTTACTTATCCACATAATCAATTACCTGAAAACATTCTTATTAATATCATTATTTGATAATATATTATTTACTTTGTCATATTTCTTATGATTTAACACTTAATCTTTCCTTTTATTAGCTCTTCTTTATAATCTAGTAAGATGAATACTAACATCATAGTCTAGATTATACAAACATGCAATCCAGCCACCTGGATTGACTAATCCAGCAAACTGGATTCAACAAACTTTCAATCCAGCAAGACTGGATTCTAAATCTTTCAATCCAGCAAACTGGATTCAACATTTTTTCCAATCCAGCAAGCTGGTTTCCATATCTCTTTTACGAAAATACCAAATCAACTTATTATTTTTCTATCCTTTGGCCATACTTATATAGATGTATTTCATACACAAAAAGTATTTTTCCGTAATTTTTCAATTTCTTTTACTATTTTTCAAAAATCATTTTTAGTGCGTGGCTTAAGAAATTAGCCCCATCATGCTCAACTCCAGAAATTCCCATCTCTTGGCATAACCTCATACATGTTAACGTGACCCTCCAGTTTAAATTTCGTGGCCATCGGAGTTATAGAACTCCGGTTATAGCAATTTTCGTCCGAAAAACCTAAATATTGAAATGATCATAACTTGGTCATTTTAAGTCGGAATGAGCTCATTTTTGGACAGGAGCTACGTTATGACATATATTTTCATGTCCCAAAAGGCCGGAATTTATTTCATATTTTAAGTGGCCGAAATTGCCCTTTCAAAATTTTGGGCAGACCCCGTTTTGGGATTTTTAGATTTTACCTACTTTGCTAAATTCAGTCCATACGGAAATCTACAACTCCTTTTTAGGGATTCCACTTGGGTTTGAAAGATAACTCATCATATTACTCTCCCAAATTTTTCCAGAATTTTTAAATACCAGCAAAATGACGAAAATACCCCTTGCTTTGACTGACCAAAAACAGTTTATTTTTCTTTCAAAAGACCAAACTGTTTTTGCTAAAACAGTTGCTACCACTTGTGTATTCAACATTTTTGAATGCTACCACTTGTTTTTAGTAGTTAACTTACATATCTATCATCCCTCTTTGATGGATCACAAAAAGAATGTGTAGATCAAAAACGGTAGTCGATCAAAGGATGTGAAAAAAAAACTAGAGTTTTCTTACAAAACAAAACTAGTTTCTTTTCTATCCTTTTGATTCACTTTCTAACACTCAAATATGCTAGATCCATACATGAAACTATATAAAACATGTAGATAGAGGGTTTTAGACCTCTAGATCATAAACCTTAGATAACCAAAATCAACCAAAATAATAAAAAAAATTAGTTAGATTAGTTTTCACCTTGATTTTTGGGCACACCTTCTTTCCCTTCCAAAGTATAGGATGAACTTAGGGTGCATCAATGGTGGATTTTCTTCCTCTTTCTCTCCTCTTCCCCACCGAACTTCTCTCTCTCTCTCTCTCTCTCTCTCTCTCTCTCTCTCTCTCTCTCTCTCTTATGTTTTTGCTTTACTAGCTTAATGGAAAGTAAGATAAATGAAGTAAAGTAAAAGAAGAAGTAAAAAGAGATTAGCTTTTTGTTGGATAATCTTGTATAGATATAAGATATGTATGTAGCTATTTTTACCCAACCTCATCTTATCTCTTTCTCTCACTTTAATCATTACTTAGATATATGGAAGATTATCCATGTAGGTGGCTCCTTAATAACTTTGACACATGGCTAAGCTTTTTGAAATATCTTTGAAAATTGTGGATATGTAATCATAAGGTGCACTCCCCTTTTTCTCTTCCTCATGTGGCCGGCCATGTGGCCTTCTTATCTCCAAGTTTTGCTTTTGTTTTCATTGAAATATCTAGCATACTAAATGTCTAAAGTACCCTCATCAATTGGGCTACAAGTTGGACCATTATAAAAGATGTTTTGGGCTTTCCACAACTAACCTATTGGACTTTTAATTAACTAGTTTGACTTACTAATTAATATGAACTTGGGCCTCCACCCTTAAATAACTATGCTACTAGCATACTTGCCCATTAAATTCAATAGTGGGCTAGCTCAACAATCAAATTATCTACAAGCTCAATACTTAAATAATTATTGGGCTTGTTTAAACTACTAGCTATCCTTAGTAATATTAACCCTATTATCTCATGAACTATTACTCATTATTATTGATATTTACACACTTACATCAATCAATAATGTTAATTAACTTACATAACCCAATTAGACTTGTCTTATTCAAGTTTATTGAGTACTTACTTAGGGTTTAACCTCTTAAATCTATTTCCTAGATTATTAAAATACTTAAGTTAGTTCACTAACTTATATAACTTATTAGTGAGACTTTCTTTAAATACTATATCATACTAACCACATAATCATGTCATTATCCATAAAACATTATTGATTAGGTAATACTTATTTACAATGTATCACAGAAATTCTTGGTTATTACATTCTCCCCTCCTTATAAGAATTCCGTCCTCGGAATTCCATTACGGTTACTCAAAAAGATTGGGAAATTCTTTCCTCATCTTTTCCTCGAGTTCCCACGTAGCTTCTTCAGCATTGTGGTTCCTCCAGAGCACTTTAACAGAATGTATAACCTTATTTCTCAATTTCTGCTCTTTCCTATCCAAAATTTCTATAGGAACCTCCTCGTACGATAAGTCTTTCTCGACTTGAATCGGCTCGTATGATATCACATGCTTGTAATCCGGCTTGTACGGACGCAACACTGACACATGAAACACATTGTGGATATGTTCCAGTTCAGGAGGTAGAGCTACCTCATACGCGACTTCCCCTATCGTCTTCAGTATTTAAAACGGTCCAATAAACCTTGGACTCAGTTTACCTTTCTTCCCAAATCTTATCTTCCCCTTCCAAGGAGATACCTTCAGAAATACATAGCTTCCCACTTCGAAATCTCTTTTCTTGCGATGAATATCTGCGTACTTCTTTTGTCGATCTTGAGCTGCTACTAGTCGAGCTCTTATCACTTTGATAATCTCCACCGTCTGCTGAACCAATTCTGGCCCCAACAATCTTCTTTCACCTACCTCGTCCCAACATAAGGGCGTTCTGCACTTTCTCCCATACAGGGCTTCATACGGTGGCATACCAATGCTTGCATGATAACTATTGTTATACGCAAACTCCACCAACGAAAGATGATCTTCCCAGCTTCCCTTGAAATCCATCACACAGGCTCTGAGCATATCCTCTAAGGTTTGAATCGTTCTCTCACTTTGCCCATCTGTCTGTGGATGATACGCAGTACTCAACCTTAATTGTGTCCCCATTCTTTCTTGAAGAGTTCTCCAAAAGTTTGAAGTGAAGCGCAGATCTCTATCAGACACGATTGATACTGGCACTCCATGTCTCGAAATAATTTCCTTGATATACAATTTTGCTAGCTGATCCAAATTATACCTAATCTTGATCGGCAAAAAGTGTGCTGACTTTGTAAGACGGTCGACAATTACCCATATAGCATCGTAACCCTTTTGTGTTGCTGGAAGTCCTACCACAAAATCCATCGTGACGTGCTCCCATTTCCATTCTGGAATTTCCAACGGCTGTAATAATCCACTTGGTCGTTGATGCTCTGCCTTGACTCTTTGACAAGTTAAACAGCGGCTGACGTATTCAGCAACCTCTCTCTTCATGTTTGGCCACCAATAATGTTGACGTAAATCTTGATACATCTTCGTGCTTCCTGGGTGTATTGAGTATCTCATATTGTGCGCTTCTTGAAGAATCTCGCCTCGTAACTCTGGTATTGCAGGCACCCAAATTCTTCCTTCAAATCTCATCAATCCAGTACCATCGATCTTATACTTCAGCTCTTCGCCTTCAGCCAACCGCTTCTTTATGTTATTACATTCTTCATCATTCCCTTGTGATTCTTTCACCTTGTCTAATAAAGTTGGACTTGCTTCCATTTCTATTATGTTATCTGAATTCTTCGGATTTTTCACCTCCAACTCCATTTTCTCCATTTCTCTTACTAACTTTTCCTGGTTTGTTAATACAAACAATTTTTCTTGGCTCTTTCTGCTTAAAGCATCTGTCACCACATTAGCCTTTCCCGGATGATATAGAATATCACAATCATAGTCCTTGATCAATTCCAACCATCTTCTCTGCCTCATATTTAATTCCTTTTGTGTAAAGATGTACTTCAGACTCTTGTGATCTGTGTATATCTCACACTTTTCTCCGTAGAGATAATGTCTCCAAATCTTAAGGGCAAATATTACCGCAGCCAACTCAAGGTCATGGGTAGGGTATCCCTTCTCATAGTCTTTTAACTGTCGGGACGCGTACGCAATGACTTTACCATTCTGCATTAATACGCAACCTAGTCCTTTGTGTGACGCATCACTATACACTGTAAAACCTCCCGTACTATCTGGTAAAGATAACACAGGTGCTTCACTTAGTCGCTTCTTTAATTCCTGAAAACTTTGTTCACATTTTTCCGTCCATACATACTTAACAGTCTTCCTTGTCAGATTAGTTAATGGCGTTCCTATTTTCGAGAAATCCTGAATAAACCTTCGGTAATATCCTGCCAATCCCAAGAAACTTCTAATCTCTGTCGGTGTTTTTGGTTGTCTCCAATTTTTCACCGCTTCTACTTTTGCTGGATCAACAGAAATTCCCTCATTATCGATGACATGCCCCAGAAATTGAACTCTCTTCAACCAGAACTCACACTTTGAAAATTTAGCATATAACTTCTCTTTCCTTAAGGTTTCCAACACAATTCTTAGATGTTCAGCATGCTCCTCTTCAGTCTTCGAATAAACCAAAATGTCATCAATGAACACCACCACAAATTTATCCAAATACGGTTTAAATACTCTGTTCATCAAGTCCATAAAAGCAGCTGGTGCGTTTGTCAGTCCAAACGACATCACTAGGAACTCATAATGACCGTAACGAGTTCTAAATGCTGTCTTTGGTACATCTTCTGTTCTCACCTTCAACTGATGATAACCAGTTCTTAGGTCATTCTTTGAAAAACATCTCGCTCCCTTAAGTTGATCAAACAGATCGTCTATTCTTGGTAACGGATATTTGTTCTTGATTGTCACCTTATTCAATTCTCTGTAATCCATACACAACCTCATTGAACCACCCTTCTTCTTTACAAACAACACCGGTGCTCCCCACGGAGATACACTAGGTTGGATGTACTTCTTATCCAACAACTCTTGTAGCTGGATCATCAACTCTTTCATTTCTACCGGAGCCATTCGATACGGCGCTTTTGATATCGGCGCTGTCCCCGGTACTAAATCAATCACAAACTCTATTTCTCTATCTGGAGGAAGTCCCGGAAGTTCTTCTGGAAAGACATCCCCAAACTCATTAACTATAGGTATCTGCCCCATGTCCGAATTCACAACCCGTGTATCCACTACATGAGCCAAATAACCTTCACAGCCTTTTCGTAACATTCTTCTGGCCTGCATCATCGTCAGACAACTTGTTTGCCTTGGCGACTTGCTACCATAAAATACAACCTTAGACTTACTCGGTGTCTTAAGGCGTATACTCTTCTTCTGACAGTCTATAACTGCCTCATGGTTAAACAACCAATCCATCCCTAAGATAACATCAAATTCTCCTAAGCGTATCGGGATTAAATTCACGCTTAACTTATGTCCCCTTATATCCACACCACAGTTGTTATGGATAAACTCTACAGGGATCACTTCTTTATTTGCAACTTCTATATTCATTGGGTTCTTTAACTTTTCAAATGGTAAGTTTAATCTTCTAGCAAATTCATCAGACACAAATGAACAGGTAGCTCCCGAATCAAATAATACGTAAGCATTTATATTATTGATCGGAATAATACCTGACACCACTTCCTTTGATGCAACTGCATCTTGCACAGTCATGTTGAACGTTCGGGCTGTCGGCTTGCTCTGCTGTGTTGGACCTCCAATAGTTAACTTTGTTGAACTGCTCTTGTTTCCACTTCCTCCATCTGTATTCTTCTTCAATGGACAATCCTTGAATCGGTGCCCCGTTCCTCCACAAGAAAAACAACCACCTTTCTTCGGCTTAGGACAATTTGGTGAAATATGTCCTTCTTGGCCACAATTATAGCAGACGTTTTTCCCTTTCATACACTCTCCAGAGTGATTCTTTCCACACTTTGAACACGCTGCCTTCTTCTGCTGAGTATTCCCTGGTTGCGCTCCTGATTCATTTCCACTGTTGTTCCACTTACGTTTCTTGTTGTTACTGCCACCACTACTCGCACCTTGATGACCACCTTCAATTTTCTTCTTATTCTTCTCTCGGTTGAATCTAGAAACTGCCTCACTACTACCTTCTGCAATGATAGCTTTTTCTAACAGTGTTGAGAAGGTAGCAATTTGCAATACTGCAACCTTACTGTGAATCCAAGGCTTCAGCCCATTTTCAAACCTACGTGCCTTTCGTAGTTCTGTATCCACCTGATGAGGTGCAAATCTGGCTAGCTCATTAAATTTTGCTGCATATTCGGTAACTGACATGTTTTCTTGCTTTAATTCAAGAAACTGCACTTCCATTCTGGCTTGCATGGCCTCCGAGAAATAACTTTCTAAGAATAACTCCTTAAACCTGGTCCATGTCACTACCTCTGTTCCGGCTCTAGCTTGGTTCGTCTCCCACCAGTAATTAGCCTCACCTTTCATCAAGTAGGTAGCAAAAGCCGTCTTTTGCTCTTCGGCTACCCTTGCAATGATAAAGGCCTTTTCCATCTCTTTCACCCATGTTTGAGCCGCTATAGGGTCCGTAGTTCCGCTAAATTCTGGTGGTCCTACAGCTTTAAAATCTTTAAAATTTGCCAATCTATTATTCGCTTGCCCCCTTGCTGCAGGTGCACGAGTTCGCATAGCTTGAGCTATCATATCAGCGAAGTTTTGCATTGGGTCATCTTGATTTCTTTCGTTGTTCACAGAACGTTCCTCCCTCTGGTTACGATTTTGACGTCTTGGCGGCATTATCTGATTAAACAAAACCTTAATTTATTACATCGAGTTTAATTATATGATATATCTTCTAAGTGTTTAAAATATAACATGTAATTTAAACTCTAACAATCGTATTATCATAACGTTGTATTATCGAATTCAACCTGCTAAATTGACTAATGCAGCTTGCTGAATTAACATATTCATCTTACTAAATTCACATATTCAGCTTACTGAATTACACATTCAGCTTGCTGAATTAACACATCCAGCTTGCTGAATAACACATTCAGCTTGCTGAATTAACATATCCAGCTTGCTGAATAACACATTCAGCTTGCTGAATCAACATATTTGATTTACTATTTTTCAAACAGACAACTTCTCATTTTAATTCTTAATACTTTTCTATTTGATCAAACATGTAATTATAATAATGCATTTATATTCATATACCAAATTTTAGAGTCATATATTCACATACTTGGCATATTTTTATAAACGTTAACTATCCCATTTTTAAACATCCAAAGATGGGATCTACCAAAAGACATACTCCCCTATTCACATAAGATGGGGATACATCATATTTACATACTACCTCGCACCTACTGAGGTTTACATCAAACACACAACCCTAATAATCAAAAGGGGTACTACTACATCTATAAACAATAGAAAGCTATTAAACTATCACTGCGCGTCTGGAGAGGGTGCGCTTGAATGCTCCTGCTCGGGTGGAAAGAGTCCATCCATAAGTCGACGTCTAACAGCTCGACTCGACTCGCCTATCTCAAAGGATCTCCTCACTCCCACTTGGGGACCAGTATATGCTGCATCTAAAGCCCGTCCCAAGGACTCCATCCTAACTCGTCCAGCCTCTGCCTTAACCTCTAGCTGATCCACTCTTCTCGCTGCTTGAACCCAGGCATCCTCAACTCGGACCCTGTCAGCGATCTCTAAGTCAAATCTCAGGTGTAACGCCTGATGCTCAATACTCAATATCGCAAACTTATTATGCTCCTGTTCTAATATCTCTCTCAGCTCAGCATTCTTGGCAACCATATGAGTAGCCAAGGTCGTCTGCTCCTGCAACTGTATCTTCATCTCAGCAAGCTCGTTCTGAGCCTGATATGCCAGTTCCTTGTATTGAGTTTCAGTAAACTGATGAGTGGCATTCTCCTGCTCTAGCTCTGTCACTCTATTCTCCAGCGCTATGTTATTTTCAAACAAAACCTCCATCACATCCTCATCACGCTCGTCACTAACAGCATGATCCTCTACCGGATCTAACGGCTCTTGCTCGACTGTATGGCTACCTTGTTCTTCCTCAGGCATCCTATAATCAAACAAACACAACATCAGTATCACAATAAAATATATTCATTGATAAAATGAAATAATATTTTATTATGCACACTGCATACTAGATGAATCTCTATAATCCACCTCTTATCATACTCTATACGAGTTTTCTTCTAAGGTTATAACCTAAGTTTCGCATCCTAGAGTTTATAACCTACAGCTCTGATACCAATCTGTGACGCCCCCAAATCCGAGTTCTCAACCCCGGGTTTGGTGCTCACTATCCATCATTAACATAAGCATTCTATATACTATTGCGGAATAATAAACATACGTTGTTCATTATAATAAAGTCTTATACAATACCCCAAGGTCTATTACCTTAACATAAACATACCTTACTTAAGTTACATAAAGTAACACAAAAGGTTTACATAAACATCAAACATAGTATTTCATGATACTTAAACATTTATAATAACTATTCTTGGACCTTTCCCTTGCCCTTGTCCTTCTTACTTGAACCCTCTGGCTTAGCTGAAATAAATGTCATGATATAGCAAGGGTAAGCAACTAATTTGCTTAGCAAGTTTAAGTACAAAGAAGATATATCATGATTAGTAAGAAATTTATCGCTCAATGTTCAACAATAGAAATTAATTGCGAAAGAACAAGAATTAAGTCTTGATAACTGAATATTCGGATAACAGATACTGAGTGGTCATAATGACCATGAACATATGCTAAGGTTGTCAGTATTTAAACTGGTCCTTTTAATAAGTTTTGGTAATCAAGGGGATCAGCCTTTCATACCCGGTGTATTATGCATAAACACTTAATTTACGAGCAATAATTGTTTTTCAATAATGCTTTAATCAAATTGTTCTTTTTCTCAGTCTTGAGTCCTTACCAAATCAATTGGTGAAGAAAAGCTTTTAACAACATATTTGATTTAACAAATTTAAACATATTTGATCTAGCCGATACAATGAGCATAGATCCATATCTTAAACAGTGCATGAATAAAAGAACTTTAACTAATTCACAGTTCAATAATAATAGAATAGGAATTTAATTGCACTGAATGCGATTATCAATAATCAATATGGATGTGAATAATAAACAATAATTATTCACTAACATGCTTTGAAAAGAATAACTCAAGTTTGAGTTAGAGAACTTGCCTTGACTGCGATCTACTGCTACACAATTTAATTTAATCTCTTTATTGTAAAGACCTATCATTGTTAAGATTGATCTTACAATCAGCATATCATACTTTATATTATAATACAATTACTCTATCAGCAATTTACTTATCCACATAATCAATTACCTGAAAACATTCTTATTAATATCATTATTTGATAATATATTATTTACTTTGTCATATTTCTTATGATTTAACACTTAATCTTTCCTTTTATTAGCTCTTCTTTATAATCTAGTAAGATGAATACTAACATCATAGTCTAGATTATACAAACATGCAATCCAGCCACCTGGATTGACTAATCCAGCAAACTGGATTCAACAAACTTTCAATCCAGCAAGACTGGATTCTAAATCTTTCAATCCAGCAAACTGGATTCAACATTTTTTCCAATCCAGCAAGCTGGTTTCCATATCTCTTTTACGAAAATACCAAATCAACTTATTATTTTTCTATCCTTTGGCCATACTTATATAGATGTATTTCATACACAAAAAGTATTTTTCCGTAATTTTTCAATTTCTTTTACTATTTTTCAAAAATCATTTTTAGTGCGTGGCTTAAGAAATTAGCCCCATCATGCTCAACTCCAGAAATTCCCATCTCTTGGCATAACCTCATACATGTTAACGTGACCCTCCAGTTTAAATTTCGTGGCCATCGGAGTTATAGAACTCCGGTTATAGCAATTTTCGTCCGAAAAACCTAAATATTGAAATGATCATAACTTGGTCATTTTAAGTCGGAATGAGCTCATTTTTGGACAGGAGCTACGTTATGACATATATTTTCATGTCCCAAAAGGCCGGAATTTATTTCATATTTTAAGTGGCCGAAATTGCCCTTTCAAAATTTTGGGCAGACCCCGTTTTGGGATTTTTAGATTTTACCTACTTTGCTAAATTCAGTCCATACGGAAATCTACAACTCCTTTTTAGGGATTCCACTTGGGTTTGAAAGATAACTCATCATATTACTCTCCCAAATTTTTCCAGAATTTTTAAATACCAGCAAAATGACGAAAATACCCCTTGCTTTGACTGACCAAAAACAGTTTATTTTTCTTTCAAAAGACCAAACTGTTTTTGCTAAAACAGTTGCTACCACTTGTGTATTCAACATTTTTGAATGCTACCACTTGTTTTTAGTAGTTAACTTACATATCTATCACCCCTCTTTGACGGATCACAAAAAGAATGTGTAGATCAAAAACGGTAGTCGATCAAAGGATGTGAAAAAAAAACTAGAGTTTTCTTACAAAACAAAACTAGTTTCTTTTCTATCCTTTTGATTCACTTTCTAACACTCAAATATGCTAGATCCATACATGAAACCATATAAAACATGTAGATAGAGGGTTTTAGACCTCTAGATCATAAACCTTAGATAACCAAAATCAACCAAAATAATAAAAAAAATTAGTTAGATTAGTTTTCACCTTGATTTTTGGGCACACCTTCTTTCCCTTCCAAAGTATAGGATGAACTTAGGGTGCATCAATGGTGGATTTTCTTCCTCTTTCTCTCCTCTTCCCCACCGAACTTCTCTCTCTCTCTCTCTCTCTCTCTCTCTTATGTTTTTGCTTTACTAGCTTAATGGAAAGTAAGATAAATGAAGTAAAGTAAAAGAAGAAGTAAAAAGAGATTAGCTTTTTGTTGGATAATCTTGTATAGATATAAGATATGTATGTAGCTATTTTTACCCAACCTCATCTTATCTCTTTCTCTCACTTTAATCATTACTTAGATATATGGAAGATTATCCATGTAGGTGGCTCCTTAATAACTTTGACACATGGCTAAGCTTTTTGAAATATCTTTGAAAATTGTGGATATGTAATCATAAGGTGCACTCCCCTTTTTCTCTTCCTCATGTGGCCGGCCATGTGGCCTTCTTATCTCCAAGTTTTGCTTTTGTTTTCATTGAAATATCTAGCATATTAAATGTCTAAAGTACCCTCATCAATTGGGCTACAAGTTGGACCATTATAAAAGATGTTTTGGGCTTTCCACAACTAACCTATTGGACTTTTAATTAACTAGTTTGACTTACTAATTAATATGAACTTGGGCCTCCACCCTTAAATAACTATGCTACTAGCATACTTGCCCATTAAATTCAATAGTGGGCTAGCTCAACAATCAAATTATCTACAAGCTCAATACTTAAATAATTATTGGGCTTGTTTAAACTACTAGCCATCCTTAGTAATATTAACCCTATTATCTCATGAACTATTACTAATTATTATTGATATTTACACACTTACATCAATCAATAATGTTAATTAACTTACATAACCCAATTAGACTTGTCTTATTCAAGTTTATTGAGTACTTACTTAGGGTTTAACCTCTTAAATCTATTTCCTAGATTATTAAAATACTTAAGTTAGTTCACTAACTTATATAACTTATTAGTGAGACTTTCTTTAAATACTATATCATACTAACCACATAATCATGTCATTATCCATAAAACATTATTGATTAGGTAATACTTATTTACAATGTATCACAGAAATTCTTGGTTATTACAGACTCTATTCCAATATACGAAGGCTGATTTATCAGCCCATTTTCCTACTTTGCCAAAGCTTAAAACAATAGTAGAAAAAGAGGCCAAAACTCGTTTCAATCGTCGAAATGACACACAAATACATACATAGCACCGCATAGGTATTACACAAGTGTTAAAACTAACGAGACTCGATTCTAATATACGGAGGCTGTGCCATCATCATTTTTGCCTACTTTACCAAAACTTAAAAAAATAGTCAAAAAAGAGACCAAAACCTGCCTCGTTCGTCGAAATTACACACAAACATATACATAGGACTGCATAGGTATTAGGTAGTCGTTATAACCTACGGGACTAGATTCCAATATACGGAGGTCCAGTTGTCAGCCCGTTTGCCTAACTTGTCAAAACTTAGAAAAATAGTCAAAAAAGAGACCATAACCCGCCTCGGTCGTCGAAATGACACACAAATATATACATAGCACCGCATAGGTATTAGGCACGCGTTATAACTTACGGGACTCGATTCTGATATACGGATGCCGAGTTATTAGCCAATTTACCTAACTTGTTAAAACGTAGAAAAATAGTTGAAAAAGAGACCAAAACCCACCTCAGTAGTCAAAACGACTCTCAAACATATATATAGCACCGCATAGGTATTAGGCACACGTGACAACTTATGGGACTCGTTTCCGATATCTGGTGGCCGAGTTATTATCCCGTTTGCCTAATAATCCAAAACATAGAAAAATAATCAAAAAAGAGACCAAAATCCACCTCGGTAGTCAAAACGACACGCAAAGACATGCATAACACTGCATAGGTATTAGGCACGTGTTGCAACATAAAAAAATAGTCGAAAAAGAGACCAAAACCCGCCAAAACTTAGAAACGAGTTATTAGCATGTTTGCCTAATATGCCACAACGTAGAAATATAGTCAAAAAATATACCAAAACCCGCCTCGGTCGTTGAAATGACATACAAACACATACATAGCATTGTATAGGTATTAGGGACGTATTAAAACTTATGGGACACGATTCCAATATACGGAGCCCGAGTTATCAGCCCCCGTTTGCCTACTTTGCCAAAACATAGAAAAATAGTCGATAAAGAGCAAAAAACTCGCCTCAGTCGTCGAAATGTTACGTAAACACATACATAGTGCCGCATAGGTATTAGGTATGTATTACAATTTACAGGACTTGATTCTGATATATATACAGAGGCCGAGTTATCAGCATGTTTGCCTAACTTGCAAAAACATAGAAAAATAGTCGAAAAAGAGACAAAAACTAGCCTCGGTCGTCGAAATGACACACAAACATGAACATAACACTATATAGGTATTAGGTAAGCGTTGCAACTTATGGTACTCTATTCCGATATACGGAGGTCGAGTTATTAGCCCGTTTGCCTACTTTTACCAAAATTTAGGAAAATAGTTGAAAAAGAGACTAAAACCCGCTTCAGTTGTCAAAACGACACACAAACACAAACATAGCACCGCATAAGTATTAGGCATGGGTTACAACTTACGGGACTCCATTCTGATATACGGATGCCGAGTTATCAGCTCGTTTGCCTAACTTGTCAAAACGTAGAAAAATAGTCAAAAAAGAGACAAAAACCCGCCTCATTAGTCGAAATGACACTCAAACGCATACATAGCACCGCATAGGTAATAGGAACATGTTACAACTTATGGGACTCACTTCCGATATACGGAGGCCGAGTTATTAGCCCCGTTTGCCTAATATGCCAAAACTTAGAAAAATAGACAAAACCCACCTCGGTCGTCGAAACGACACGAAAATACATACAAGCTTGGTTAATGCACCCTAAGATTATATATTACTTTGGTAAATCAAGGAAGGTTGCTACTAGATCAAGGTATAACCTAAACCTCCATCTTCTTCTTCTATTTTGTGTTATAGTAAGATTTGTTACTAATACTCAAGATACCCTAATTCTATATATCATCATGCATGGAACTAAGTATCTTGAGTGTTAGATCAAAGGTTTTGAGGAAGAAAATGAGCATATGTTCTCCTAGGGCTTAAACCTTTTGTTTTTCTTCCACTAAATCTTGTGTAAATCAAGTTTTATAACTTGGATTTGTGATCCATCAAAGGGGGGTGCTAGATACATTTGTTGTCTAGTAAACCCAAGTGGTAGAACTCAAATCTACAATGTATTGAAGCCTTGGGGGCTGTTTTCCCCAAACAGTCCATATAGAGTATTAAGGTTTTAAAATCCTAAAAAGTTATTGTCCCCGTTTTTCTTATGGCTGTTTCAGGCAATTTCAAGTCTTTTAAAAATTTGGGAAAAAGCATAGAGGTACCTTGAGAAGTTATCTACTTGTAGGAAAAAGAATGGACACGTTTCAATTTAGAGGTTGTGCGTAATGGCTATTTCAGCAAAGGACTCCTAAATATTAACACCCGAATTTCTCACAGTGTATACACTAGAAAATTTCAAAAATTTGACAGTATGTTCATTTATGTTATGAGGGTATACGCTGAAAATTTCAGAATTTTCTAAGCAAAACTCGATTTATGAAAAATGAAGCAAGATCCGAGTGTTTTCGGCACTTTAAAATTAGTAAATCACTTTCTAAAATTCCAGAAAAATTTGGGGATCATTGTTGGGTCATATATTGTCCAAATCCAGAAAAGAAGAATGTTTGGAATGAGTTTGGTATTTTTCCTAAAAATGAAGAAGTTATGAATAAAAGAAAATAAATAGTTAAATGATGTCTTAAATAAGAAAATTGTGATTTTAATACTTGAATACTCCTAATACATAATATTATGACTATTTTAGGGTATTTTGGTAATTTATAATAAGAAATATTATTTATGACCTTTTATGGATATTAAATAAGTGGTTTAATAAAGGGTGAACAATTAGAATAAATTGTTTATAGATCTAATAAATTATTAAAATGTTATTATGATATTAATAATATTAAAATATGATATTATTAAGTAAGTAATAATATTCAAGATTAAATAAAATATTATTAAAAATGTAATAACATTAGTAAAGGAATAAAATATTATTAAATGATTAATGATATTAGTAAATGAATAAAATATTAATACTATTAGTAAATGAATAAAGTATTATTAATTGATTAATGATACTAAAACATAAGTAAGATATTATTAAAGTAATAATATTAATGCATAATTAAAATATTATTAAGAGGATTAATAATATTAGTAAAGTATTAAATTATTATTAAGATGTTAATAATATTAGTAAGTGAATAAGAGTATTATTAGTTAACTAATAATACTAAGAGGAGATTTAAATATTATCAAGAGTAATAATATTAGGTGAATTAAAGGTATTTGTTATTTAATAGTAACATTATCGAGGCAATATAATATTTCTAAGAACTAAATGTAATATATGATATCTATGTGATTACATAATCTAATGTTATGCTATGGCTAATTGAAAGATTAACCATAGGTCTCTCAAAGGAAGATAATTAAACTGCCTAGCGGATAGAATTTAATTACATAGCCGTAACCTACAAACGAGGCAAGTTCCTTAACTCAAACTCGAGTTATTATTTTCAAAGCATGTTGGTGAATAATTATTGATGATTATTCACATCTATATTGATTATTGAGATTCGCACTTGGTGCAATTGAATTCCTGTTATATTATTATTGAACTGTAAATCAAATTAAAGTTCTTCATTCATGAACTATTTATGAGATAGATCTATGCTAATTGTATCAGCCAGATCAAGCATATTTAAATTTGTTAAATCAAATGTGTTTTAAAAAGCTGTTCTTATTAAATTGATATGATAAGAATTCTTGACTGAGAAAAAGGATGACTTTGATTAAGGCATGATATCGGTGCTGGATTATTAAGTGTTTATGCATAAATCATGGGGTATGAAAGGCTGATCCCCTTGAATACTAAAACTTATTAAGAGGTAGAGTGTAAATGACTGAGAACCTTGGCAAATGTTCATGATTATTTCAAAACCACTCAGTACAAGTTATTCAATTATTCGAATATTCAATGGTTGATTATTAATTTATGTTCCTTCACAATCTTATACTATTGTTGAACATTAAAAGCAAAACTTCTTTCTAGTCATGATATATCTCCCTTGTATATTAACTTGCTAAGCAAATTAGTTACTTACCCTTGCTATATCATGACATTTATTTCAGTTAAGCCCGAAGGATCCAATGCGAAAGACAAAGGCAAGGACAAGATCTAGGAATAGTTTAGAATGAATGATTAATTATTATTATCTGATGGAATTTCTTATGTAAACCTTAGGAGAATCAATCAATTAGAAGGTAGAGTGGGAGAACTAGAGGTTGAAAACCACACACTCCAGTACACAGAAGGTCGATATAAGGATGTGGCTTATCAAGCCCATATGGAGGTAGTCGTACAAAAGGGAAAGTTGGATGAGTCAGAGTTACAACTTGGAATGCTGAAAGTGCAGCTTCAGGCCTTGATTACTTAGCTTGAGGTGGAAAGGCTGGAGAGGACCAGGATGGATGAAGCAAGGTATAATGCAGCTACGAGGGTTGACCAGTTAGAAGGTGAGCTACTGGCGAAGGATACCAAGACAGAGACACTGGGGTTAGTGCTTGATGCAGCCTTCCAGAACCAGAAGGGACTGAGCGTTAGGCCTCGTGTGGAGATCGACGAGTCGAGCAGGGTGGTTCGACGCCGAGTCATGGATGAGACTTTTCTCGAGATTTCTGTGCATGTGGCTCAGCCAAGCCACCAGCGAGGCTGTGGAATAGGCCATATATTATGTATATAAACGCACTAGTACTACTCTTTGTTTATCAGTTTTTATGATGATGTAAACCTCAGCATGTATGGGGTAGTAAGTGGGTAGATTATTTTTTTATGTAGGTAGGAAGGTATGACCTTAGTAATCCCATCTTTTGTGTTTAAAATGGGATAGTTGCATTTATAAAAATATACCTGTATTGAACATGTGAGTCACCGAAGATTGGTATATTAATATAAATGCATTATTATGATATGTGTTGGAATAGTAAATTGTCTATTTAGTGTTATGTGAATCCAGTAGACTGAATTGGAATTTTTTTTAAAGCAAACTTAACCCACTAATTGGGGAGAAAGAGTTCCAAATCTTGGTAATTTAAAACTCTCACATAATGATCATGTGATTGTTCGGACACAGTAGCGTATTACATGCTAAGTACTTATATGATAATAAAACCCGAGTAATGTGTTAGAATTTTGTTTCATTAGATAATGCCGCTCAGACGTGTACTAAGGAACCAGGAGATTGAAGAGTCAGTTAATAATGCAATGGGAGCTCAACCAAACCCAATGAAAGACTTTATCAACATGATGGCTGAAGCTATGAGGAATCAAGCTCAACCTGCAAAAAATCAGGCGGGAAACCAACTAGCCAACTTTAAGGACTTCAAGGCAGTAGGACCGCCAGAGTTTAAAGGAACAACAGACCCGATAGAGGCCCAGACTTGGGTAAAGGAGATTGAGAAGGTCTTTATTATTGCTAGAGTAGCAGAAGAGCAGAAAATAATTTTTGCTACCTACTTAATGAAGGGTGAGGCTAATTATTGGTGGGAGGCCAACCAGAACAAAGCCGGGACTAGAATCGTGACTTAGGAAGCGTTCAAGAAGTTGTTATTTGGGAACTACTTCCCTGAGAGTATACAAATGAGAATGGAGATCAAGTTTTTGGAATTGAAACAGGAGAATATGTCAGTGTCAGAGTACGTTGCGAAGTTCAATGAATTGGCCAGATTCGCTCCATATCAGGTGGACACGGAGGTGAGGAAAGCAAGAAGGTTCGAAAATAGATTAAAGCCGTAGATTTAAAGTAACGTAGAGGTCTTACAAATCACGTCATTCTCAACTCTGTTGGTGAAAGCTCTCATAGCGGAAGGTGGAAGCGAAGCGGTCTCAAAGTACAATTGGGAGAAGAAGAAGAAGAAAGTAGAAGATTGGAATCAGAATGTTAGCAGTGGTGGTAGCAACAACAAGAAGCACAGGTGGAGTAGTAGGGGTAGTAATTTGGAGAGTCGGCAAGGAAGTGTACAACAAAAGAAGTCGGTGTGTGGAAACTATGGAAAGGGTCACTCGGGAGAGTACATGAAGGGAAAAATGGTATGTTATACCCATGGACAAGAAGGGCATACCTCACCCAATTGTCCTAAGGTGAAAAAGGGAGGTTGTTTTAAATGTGGTGAAATGGGACATCGGATCAAGGATTGCCCGAGGAAGAATAGCACGGATGGCAGAAACGACAATAGGGGCAATAACACTAGGACAACCAGTGGAGGACCCGCCCAGCCAAACAAGCCGACAGCGAGGACATTCAATATGACAGTGCAAGATGCCGTGGCATCCAGGGAGGTGGTGTCAGGTATAATTCCGATCAATGATATAAATGCCTATATGTTATTCGATTCGGGAGCTTCATGTTCTTTCGTATCTGATGAATTTGCTCAAAGATTAAGTTTGCCTCGTGAACTATTAGAACACCCAATGAATGTAGAAGTAGCAAACAAAGAAATTATCCATGTAGACTACATCCTTAGGAACTGTTGTGCTAATGTAAGGGGGTTTAAGCTTAACGTGGATTTGATACCGATTCGTCTTGGAGAGTTTGATGTAATCCTCGTTATGGATTGGTTATCGAGTCACAGAGTGGTTATTGACTGTAAGAAAAAGTGCGTACACCTAAAGACTCTGAATAAATTAAAGGTGGCATTTCATGGCAGTAAATCGGCGAGACAATCTTGTTGTCTGACGATGGTGCGAGCAAAGAAGTTGCTTAGGAAGGGTTGTATAGGTTATTATGCTCACGTTGTAGATACCCGTAGAGTCGAGGGCGAACTGGGTCAGATACCTATTGTAAGGGAATTTGTTGATGTCTTCCCAGATGAGATTCCGAGATTACCACCAGATAGAGAGGTAGAGTTTGTTATCGATTTGGCACCAGGGACTTCACCAGTATCCAAAGCGCCGTATCGTATGGTTCTGGTAGAAATGACGGAACTGATGGTTCAACAACAAGAGTTGTTAGATAAGGGATACATTCGACCGAGCGTATCACCGTGGGGAGCACCAGTCTTATTCGTAAAGAAGAAGGACGGGTCATTAAGGCTTTGTATCGACTATCGAAAGTTGAACAAGGTCACCATTAAGAACAATTACCTGTTGCCCAGGATTGACGATTTGTTTGATCAGTTGAAGGGGGCGAAATACTTTTCAAAAATTGACTTGAGAACCGGTTATCACCAATTGAAGGTGAGACATGAGGATGTTCCAAAGACGGCATTCAAAACTCGGTATGGACACTTTGAGTTTCTGGTAATGTCATTTGGATTGACGAATGCGCCAGCAGCATTCATGGACTTAATGAACAGAGTGTTTAAACAGTATTTGGATAAGTTTGTTATCATGTTCATTGATGACATTCTGGTATATTCAAAGACGGAGGAAGAGCCCACTGAACATCTAAGGATAGTGTTGGAGGCGTTAACGAGGGAGAAGTTGTATGCAAAGTTCTCCAAGTGTGAGTTTTGGTTGCAGAGAGTGCAATTTTTGGGTAACGTTATCGACAAGGATGGTGTTTCGGTGGATCCAGCAAAAGCAGAAGCGGTTATTGTGAGACCCCGAATTTGATGAAATAAAAGTATTCAATTTTTCTATTTTGGTAAATAGTTAAATTGATAAAAGATTAAAGTTAAAGGTGATATGTGAAAATTTTTCAAAGTAGACAAGTTGTCATAAAATACCCGATTACTATTCACTCTAGTATTGTTTCACTCGAGTTTTTGGGGTACTTTTTGTGTCGGAGTACTATTCACGAGTTACTATTAATGAGTTACTATTTACGAGTTACTATTCACAAGTTACTATTCACGAGTTACTATTCACGAGCTACTATTTACGGGAAATATTCGATTAGTCGGAGAATATTTGTACGACGGTACAATTATTGGTGGACCCCACAACAGAATTATTGTCGGATTGAGAAAACGACAAAAATATTTTTTTAAAAATAACGGCGGAAGTTTTACCGTTGATACTGTTGAACTACTCGGTAGTAAAAGTACAGTAATACGTGTGGTTGCATAGTAGCACACGGTATTGATTATTAATGCTTATGTGAGAAGTCACTCAGTTTGATTCAATTATTGTCAATTAATAATATGAATTATTTAGCGATAATAAAGTTTTGTTTTATTCGTATTATTAACGTAATAAAACAGAAACATCTTTTTATATAAAATAGAATACTTTATTAAAGTTTTTTGTTTTATTATGTAATAATTAGAATATATTATATTTTATTTAAAAGATTTTACTTAAAATATGGACCGTCAAATTAAAGTAAATCAATCTGGACCGTTCATGGATTAGTTACTATGCATTCTATTTTCCTATAAATAGAAGCTCATTCCTTCATTATTTTCTTACGAATTCACTGAACTCTAGAGAGAGAAACAATAGAGAGAAAGAAGAAGAGTATTATGCCATTTAACTACTTCTTTATTTCAGTTCTTCTTTAAAACTGTAAGGGGTGTTATTCTTTCTTATTCATGAAGAGAATTTTTGTTATTTTATTCTTTATTATTCTGTTGGAATAACCTGTAAAAGTGGCATACCCTATACATGACCTGTATACGCGGCATACCCTATACTTGGTGAAATCCTTATGTTATTCCATTCTTTATTATTCTGTTGGAATAACCTATATGCGTGGTTTACCCTATACTTGGTGGAATGACCTGTATATGCGGTTTACCCAATACTTGGTGCTCTTCTTCTGTTATTTCATTCTTTATTATTATGTTGGAATAACCTGTTTATGCGAAGTACCGCATACTTGGTGAAACTCTTTCATTATTCCGTTCTTTACGATTCTGTCGAAATATCCTATCGGTGTGAATTTCACCTGACCTGGTTCCATCATTTATTATTTCGCATTTATTATTCTGTCGGAATATCCTGTCGGTGTGAATTTCACCTGACCTGGTTCCATATTTATTATTTCGCATTTATTATTCTGTTGGGAATAACCTGTCTGTGCGGTCTCTATCGCATGCATGGTGAATCCTTCTGTTATTCCATTCTTTATTATTCTGTTGGAATAACCTGTCTATGTGGATTGCCACATGCATGGTGAATGATCCTTTATATTCATTCCTTATTAAATTGTGAAAATGATCTGTACACGTGGATTACAGCATGGCTGGTAAAAATCCATTTGCAGCTTCATATATTCTTTATTATACTCATTTGGTTAAAGTTTTGATTTCTATACTCCATGAAATTAGTGGAATATTCTTGATATTTGCACTTCATCCAGTATCTTTTCATGAAAATATTCTTCTGAGCATTCTTGACTGTTACTTTACAAAGAAGTATCATGTTGACAATTTGGATGTTATTAGTTCCTGGATAAACTTATTCTTGAACTTGTTTAATTGAATTCCTATAACATTGTCATCATCCTCATGTTTATTTTATGTTGAAAGTCATCTTTGGCTTACGTGCATAGATGGACTTACTATGATTATGACCAGGGATCATTCGGTATAATCATGAACTGTGATGTTGTAAGTGGTGTGGTAAAAGTCCTCAGTGGCCTGTAATGCATTGATAGACAGTTTTTGGTATGATTATGACCAGGGATTTTTCGGTATAGTCATGACCATTGATGATTTAATGAATATCCTTGGCCCGTAATACAGGGATGATTAGAAGATGTGGTTTATTTATTAAGCTGAATGTCAGTGATAAAAGTTGATGAAAATATTTTTAAATCATAGAAGATAGTAGATTTTATTTTCTACTTGACTCTTTTAATGGATTGCTTGTTCCGCTGCAGTTAAACTTGATGTCTATTATATTTTATCAGTTTAACATTGTTGGAGACTAATGATAATTTATTCTGCATTATCTTAGTCATAATATTTCTTACTGGGCTAGTTGAGCTCACCCTTTTGCTTTCATTGTTCTCTTCAGGAAATGAGAATATAGCTGGGACGAGTCGGGGAACGGAGTGATGGTCCAGAGAATAACATTAGTAGTCCTCACTATTCTATGAAATAGTGCGACAATAAATGTAATGAGAACTCCTTGAGTATGGATATTGTCTAGATGACAATATTCCTATTAGAACTCTCAGTTTATGTATTGTCGTATGTTACACGACATTTGTATAATTAAGTTTGTATTTGTATTTTGTACCATGTATTTGGCGACCAAGATGGGTGATGAATACCTAATTTTGGGGGCGTCACAGTTGGTATCAGAGCTTAGGGATATGATCTCTGGCTGAGATGTGAGATAAAAACTCGGAGGAGAGAGACGGGGAATTCCTTCGCTAGTATGACATACCTAAGTTTATTTGGTATTTAATTTGTCGGTCAGAGTATAGGGATAAAATGTGATATGTTAATTAACCCTTGTTTTGTGTTAGTGTTTGAGAATGACATCTGAAAATGCTGAGATAAGCAATGAAACACATGAGAGTTTTGATTCAGCTCAAGCAAAAGGTAACGACCAACAACACGATAATAATCATACTGGTGGCAACGGCTATCGGAACAATGATAACCATCGTGGGGGAAATTATCATGCCGAGAATGGTAACCACTTCGGTGGTAATCTTGGCAAAGATAATAGAAGTGGAAATTACAAGAAGAGAAGGTCATTTAGCCCGATTTTGTCGTGCAACAAAGTCAAGTCCAGCTAGGACGGTGGCACCAAAGGCGGATACGGACAAAACAAAGTCGTTGGTTTTAGGAAGAGCGTTTTTCATGACTTCTCAAAAAGCGAGTAAACTGAAAGAAGTTAGCACGGGTTAGTTAATTATAAATTCTTACGAAGTCTATACCCTATTAGATATCGGTTCTACCCATTCTTTTATCTCTCTTGCTTGCGTTCAACGTTTAAATTTGACTCTAGAAAAGTTAGACTTTGACCTATCGGTTGAAACTCCGTTAGGAGAAACCTTCATTTCATGTGCTATTCAAGTCTTGGATGAGAGTCACAGTTTTGAATGATATTCTTATTGTTAATAAATTTCCTGACATATTCTTGAAGACTTCTTAAACTACCCCTAGAGCATGAAATCGAATTTTGTATTGACTCCAGTACAAAACTCATTTCTAAAACACTCAAATATTTCTTCAACTAAAAGGATCTGTTTACGTGGATTATGATGAAAGTCATAATAAAAGCATTGGACTAATGAAAATCATGGGTATATGTGGTATTAGTAAGTGTTATGATGAGTTATGTTGGTTATTATGAGAAAACATGAAAGTTTCTTAGAAATCACAAAGGGTTAAAAAAATCAGATTTTGGTAAAAATAGAACATGAAATTCAATTGACCATATCTCCTATTATATTTTGAATTTTTGAGTTTGGTCAAGTTCTAGAGTTAGATCTATGAGTTTCCTAACTTATCCAAGTGGAATCATTGGAAAAGGTGTTGTAGATTTGCGTGTGGACTATTTTTTAGCAAAGGAGTCCAAAGCTTTAAAACCCAAAAAAGCTACTTAAAGGGGCTGTTTCGGCCACATAATTTTGAGAAAAATTCCGACATTTTGGGAAATGAAAGTATATGGTATAAAGTACCACCTGTCCAAAAATGAGCTCATTCTGACTTAAAATGAACAAGTTATGACCATTTCAATATTTAGGTTTTTTTTCGACAAAAAAACGCTATAACCAGAGTTCTATAACTCCGATGACCATGAAATTTAAACTGGAGGCTCATGTTAACATGTGTAAGATTCTGCCAAGATTTGGAAATTTTTGGAGTTAACCTTGAGGTAGCTAATTTCTTAAGGAATTAATTAGAAATTGATTTTTGAAAAATAGTAAATGAATTTTAAAAATTCTGAGAAAAATAAATTTTCATCATGGGACTATATTATGCTAAATCCCAGAAAAGAATTATTTTTGGAACTGATTTGGTATTTTTCATAAAAATAGTTTAGTTACGAACATATGAGTTAAATGTGTTATGTGAAGTAACAAAGTTGAAAGATAGGATTTTATGGCTTGGAAATCCTATATAAGGTATATGTAGATTGTTGATAAGGAATTTGATTATTGGTGATGAAATCTTATGAGTATGACATGTTTGAATGATTAAATGCATTATTCGGTAAAGTGTAAATAACTGAAATAAATTATTTATAAGTTTAAGAAGTGATTAAAATATTGTTATAATATTACTGAAATTAGATTATGAGATTATTAAGTGATTGATAACATTGGGATACTCTTGAACCCTGGATAAATTATATTATAAATGTTTAATATTTATCCTTTATCTCATTTGATTGATTCTTTATATCATTGTTATGATCCTCATGCTTATATTGTGTTAAAGTCATCTGTGGCTTACGTGCATAGATGAACTTGGTATGATTATGACCAGGGATTGTTCGGTATAATCATTACTATAATTGAAAACATGATTATCTTTGGCACGTAGTGCATGGATAATTTGTGGACGTGATACTAAAGAATATCCTTGGCCTGTAGTGCAGGGATGATTCGATGATGTGGATTAATTATTGAGCTGAGTCTCAGCAATGAAATATTAATTCATAGATGTGGTAAAAGTCATTTGTGGCTTACGTGCATAGATGGACTTGGTATGATTATGACCAGGGATTGTTCGGTATAATCATTACCGTAATTGAAAATACGATTATCTTTGGCACGTAGTGCATGGAGAATTCGTGGTCGTGATACTATTAAGCTGAGTCTCAGTATTATTAATTTTACAGTTGTATATCTTTGACCTGTAGTGCAAAGATGAACTGTTGATTATTGGTTATACAGTTGGCATGTAGTGCAAAAATGAATTGTTAATAAATATCTTTGGCCGTATTGCAAAGATGAATTTAATGTTTTCAACGATAAAGGTTGTGACGCCCCCAAAATTAGGTATACAGCACCCATCTTGGGTCGTCAGATACATAGTACAGAATACAAATACAACTTACTAATACAACTGTCGTGTACAATACGACAAAACATAAACTGTGAGTTTGAATACAAATATTATCTTCTAGAGAGTATTCATACTCAAAAGAAGCCCTCATTACATTTATTAACACACCATTACATAGAATAGTGAGGACTACTAACTAATACTATCATTCGGACCATCACTCCCTTCCCCGACTTGCCCCAGCTACGTTCTCATTTCCTGAAGAGAACAGTGAAAGAAAGGGTGAGCTCAACTAGCCCAGTAAGAAATATTATGACTAAGATAATGCAGAATAAATTATCATTAGCCTTCAACAATGTTAAACTGATAAAATATAATAGACATCAAGTTTAACTGCAGCGGAACAAGCAATCCATTAAAAGAGTCAAGTAGAAAATAAACTCTACTATTTTTTATGCTTTAAAAGGTTTTTCAACACTGTGATTGATGGGACTCAGCTTAATAAAATAATCCACATCATCGAATCACCCCTGCACTACGGCCAAGGATATCCGTATATTCATTAATGGTCATGATCATGCCAACAACTGTCCATCAATGCACTACGGGCCAATGAGGACTTTTACCACATCATTTGTAACATTACGGTCATGATTACACCGAATAATCCCTGGTCATAATCATACCAAGTCCATCTATGTACTACAGGCCACAGATGACTTTCAACAGAATATAAACATGAGGATGATGACAATGATATAAGAATTCAATAAAACAAGTTCAAGAATTAATTTATCCAAGAATTAACAACGTCCAAATTGTCAACATGATACTGCTTTGTGGAGTAAAATTCAAGAATGCTTAGAAGAATATTTTCATGAAAAGATACTGGATGAAACGCAATTATCAAGGATATTCCACAAATTTCATGGAGTATAGAAGTCAAAACTTAACCAACTGAGTACAATAAAGAATGGAATAACGAAAGAAATCACCATGCATGCGATAGACCGCACAGACAGGTTATTATTAACAGAATAATAATAATGGAACCAGGTCCGGCGTAACCGCACAGACAGGATATTCCGACAGAATAATAAATAATGGAACCAGGTCCGGCGTAAACGCACAGACAGAATATTCCGACAGAATAATAAAGAACAGTATAATAAATAATGGAACCAGGTCCGGTGTAAAACACACAGACAGGATATTTCGACAGAATAATAATAAAGACGGAACCAGGTCCGGTGTAAAATACACAGACAGGATATTCCAACAGAATAATAGAAGAATATCACCAAGTATAGGGTAGACCGCGTATACTGGTTATTCCAACAGAATAATAAAGAAGGGAATAACAGAAGTTCTCTTCATGAATATAAAAGAAATAATATTCCCTACCTTAAAAGAACTGGATATTGGAAAAGTGAAGTAGCAGAATACTTTTATTCTCTCTATACTTTCTCTCTCTATAGCTTGAATGAATTCGTAAAAAATAATGAAGCCCTAGGCCTCTATTTATAGAAAAACTGAGGGTGGCTCTTGGTCTTAACGAAGGGTCAAATGACTCTTGGTCTTAATGAAGGGTCAAATGACTCTTGGTAATATTGAAGGGATAACTACTATTGACGAAAGTAATTACTATTGACCAAGGTAATTACTATTGACGAAAGTAATTACTATTGACCAAGGTAAATACTATTGACCAAGGTAAATACTATTGACGACGATAATTACTATTGACGACGGTAATTACTATTGACGAAGAGACTCTTAGATGATGACATATGGCCCCCCATAAAAATAACCAAACTTACCACAACGTCTCAATTATTGATTTAATAATATAACATATTATACAGATGATACTATGACAATAATTTAAGAGATATGATGCAGTAATTACTGTAGCAATAATTGAGTATAGCTGAGTGACTTCTCACGTAAGTATCAATAATCAATATCGTGTGCTACTATGCAACCATGCGTATTACTGTACTTTTACTACCGGGTAGTTCAACAGTTTTAACGGTTTTAACGGTAACACCTCAGCCGTTATTTTTATAGAAAGATAATTTTGTCGTTTTCTAACTACGACTATACTTCTGTTGTGGGGTCCATCAATGATTGTGCCGTCGCACGAATATTCCCCGACAAAAAGAATATTCCCCGACCAAACGAATATTTTAAAACAACTTGCTTACTTTGCAAAATTTATAAATAATACCCACAACTATAATATTATATCAAATCCACACCATAATTATTTCGAGAAAATTAAATATTTATTCATAAAATCTGGGGTCTCACAAAGGTATTCAAGGTATCCTCACCTCTTCGTCATACCAGGTACGTACGTAAATTTTGAGGGCGAAATTTCATAAGGAGGGGAGATTGTGAGACCCCGAATTTGATGAAATAAAAGTATTCAATTTTTCTATTTTGGTAAATAGTTAAATTGATAAAAGGTTAAAGTTAAAGGTGATATGTGAAAATTTTTCAAAGTAGACAAGTTGTCATAAAATACCCGGTTACTATTCACTCTAGTATTGTTTCACTCGAGTTTTTGGGGTACTTTTTGTGTCGGAGTACTATTCACGAGTTACTATTAATGAGTTACTATTCATAAGTTACTATTCATGAGTTACTATTTACGGAAAATATTCAATTAGTCGGGGAATATTTGTACGACGGTACAATCATTCGTGGATCCCACAACAGAATTATTGTCGGATTGAGAAAACGACAAAAATATTTTTTTAAAAATAACGGCGGAAGTTTTACCGCTGATACTGTTGAACTACTCGGTAGTAAAAGTACAGTAATACGTGTGGTTGCATAGTAGCACACGGTATTTATTATTAATGCTTATGTGAGAAGTCACTCAGTTTGATTCAATTATTGTCAATTAATAATATGAATTATTTAACGATAATGAAGTTTTATTTTATTCGTATTATTAACGTAATAAAACAGAAACATCTTTTTATATAAAACAGAATACTTTATTAAAGTTTTTTGTTTTATTAGGCAATAATTAGAATATATTATATTTTATTTAAAAGATTTTGCTTTAAATATGGACCGTTAAATTAAAGTAAATCAATCTGGACCGTTCATGGATTAGTTACTATGCATTCCATTTTCCTATAAATAGAAGCTCATTCCTTCATTATTTTTTTACGAATTCACTAAACTCTAGAGAGAGAAACTATAGAGAGAAAGAAGAAGAGTATTATGCCATTTAACTACTTCTTTATTTCAGTTCTTCTTTAAAACTGTAAGGGGTGTTATTCTTTCTTATTCATGAAGAGAATTTTTGTTATTTCATTCTTTATTATTCTGTTGGAATAACCTGTAAAAGTGGCATACCCTATACATGACCTGTATACGCGGTATACCCTATACTTGGTGAAATCCTTATGTTATTCCATTCTTTATTATTCTGTTAGAATAACCTGTATGCGTGGTTTACCCTATACTTGGTGGAATGACCTGTATATGCGGTTTACCCAATACTTGGTGATCTTCTTCTGTTATTCTATTCTTTATTATTATGTTGGAATAACCTGTTTATGCGAAGTACCGCATACTTGGTGAAACACTTTCATTATTCCGTTCTTTACGATTCTGTCGGAATATCCTGTCGGTGTGAATTTCACCTGACCTGGTTCCATCATTTATTATTCCGTATTTATTATTTTGTCGGAATATCCTGTCGGTGTGAATTTCACCTGACCTGGTTCCATATTTATTATTTCGCATTTATTATTCTGTTGGGAATAACCTGTCTGTGCGGTCTCTATCGCATGCATGGTGAATCCTTCTATTATTCCATTCTTTATTATTCTATTAGAATAACCTGTCTATGTGGATTGCCACATGCATGGTGAATGATCCTTTATATTCATTCCTTATTAAATTGTGGAAATGATCTGTATACGTGGATTACCGCATGGCTGGTGAAAATTCATTTGAAGTTTCATATATTCTTTATTATACTCATTTGGTTAAAGTTTTGATTTCTATACTCCATGAAATTAGTGGAATATCCTTGATATTTGTGCTTCATCTAGTATCTTTTCATGAAAATATTCTTCTGAGCATTCTTGACTGTTACTTTACAAAGAAGTATCATGTTGACAATTTGGATATTATTAGTTCCTGGATAAACTAATTCTTGAACTTGTTTAATTGAATTCCTATAACATTGTCATCATCCTCATGTTTATTTTATGTTGAAAGTTATCTTTGGCTTACGTGCATAGATGGACTTACTATGATTATGACTGGGGATCATTCGGTATAATCATGAACTGCGATGTTGTAAGTGGTGTGGTAAAAGTCCTCAGTGGCCTGTAATGCATTGATAGACAGTTTTTGGTATGATTATGACCAGGGATTTTTCGGTATAGTCATGACCATTGATGATTTAATGAATATCCTTGGCCCGTAATACATGGATGATTAGAAGATGTGGTTTATTTATTAAGCTGAGTCTCAGTGATAAAAGTTGATGAAAACATTTTTAAATCATAAAAGATAGTAGATTTTATTTTCTACTTGACTCTTTTAATGGATTGCTTGTTCCGCTGCAGTTAAACTTGATGTCTATTATATTTTATCAGTTTAACATTGTTGGAGACTAATGATAATTTATTCTGCATTATCTTAGTCATAATATTTCTTACTGGGCTAGTTGAGCTCACCCTTTTGCTTTCATTGTTCTCTTCAGGAAATGAGAATATAGCTGGGACGAGTCGGGGAACGGAGTGATGGTCCAGAGAATAGCATTAGTAGTCCTCACTATTCTGTGAAATAGTGTGACAATAAATGTAATGATAACTCCTTGAGTATGGATATTGTCTAGATGACAATATTCCTATTAGAACTCTCAGTTTATGTATTGTCGTATGTT
Organism: Panax notoginseng; assembly: GCA_016801055.1. Taxonomy (NCBI): domain Eukaryota; kingdom Viridiplantae; phylum Streptophyta; class Magnoliopsida; order Apiales; family Araliaceae; genus Panax; species Panax notoginseng. The sequence goes on from CM029019.1 coordinate 75,729,777, forward strand.
ACACGATATTTGTATAATTAAGTTTGTATTTGTATTTTGTACCATGTATTTGGCGACTCAAGATGGGTGATGAATACCTAATTTTGGGGGCGTCACAGTTATCAACTGGGAACAACCAAAGACGTAGACAGAAATCAGGAGTTTCTTGGGATTAGCTGGATATTATCGGAGATTCAACCAAAAATTTTCAAAGATAGCATCGCCGTTGACCAAGCTTACTAAAAAGACAGTGAAGTTCGTTTGGACGGAGAAATGTGAAGAGAGTTTCATGGAATTAAAGAAGAGGCCCAGTTAAGTACCTGTGTTGGCTTTACCAGACAACACGGGAGGATTTATAGTGTATAGTGATGCGTCACATAAGGGTCTTGGCTGTGTACTGATGCAGCACGGTAAGGTCATTGCATACGCTTCACGTCAGCTGAAGGACTATGAGAAGGGTTATCCGACTCATTACCTGGAGTTAGCAGCAGTAGTTTTTGACTTGAAGATTTGGAGGCACTATTTGTATGGCGAGAAGTGTGAGATATATACGGATCACAAGAGTATAAAGTATATCCTTACGTAGAAGGAGCTAAATATAAGGTAACGCTGATGGCTAGAATTGATCAAGGATTATGATTGTGAGATTCTGTACCATCCAGGCAAAGAAAATGTAGTGGCAGATGCCCTGAGAAGAAAAGGCAGAGAGAAGTTACTGAAGTTAACCATTCAAGAGGAATTGGTGAAAGATTTCGAATGACTTGACTTAGAGGTTAAGTATCCGACGGAGATGAATGAGAAATTATTTACAGTGACAGCAAGCCTGACTTTATTAGATAAGGTTAAAAAGGCTCAAGAGAAGGACGAAGATTGCGACAACATCAAGAAGCGGTTAGCTGAAAGGGATGAATTGAAATACAAGATTGATGGCACCGGACTGCTGAGATTCAAAGGACGAATTTGGGTACCGTTAGTACTAGAACTAAGAGAAGAGATTTTGCAAGAAGCGCACGGTATGAGGTACTCGATACACCCAGGAAGCATAAAGATATATCAAGATTTACGTCAACACTTTTGGTGGCCAAACATGAAGAGAGAGGTTGCATAATGCGTCAGCAGATGTCTAACTTGTCAGAGAGTCAAGGCAAAGCATCAACGACTGAGTGGATTACTACAGCCTTTAGAGATTCCAGAATGGAAATGGGAGCACATCACGATGGATTTTGTGGTGGGACTTCTAGCAACGCAAAAAGGGCATGACACCATATGGTTGATTGTAGATCATCTTACGAAGTCGGCTCACTTTTTGACGATCAAGATCAGGTATAGTTTGGACCAGCTAGTCAAATTATATATCAAAGAAATTATCTCGAGACATGGCGTACCAGTATCAATTATATTGGATAGGGATCCGCGATTTACGTCAAACTTCTGGAAGAGTCTTCAAGAAAGAATGGGGACGCAACTACGGATGAGCACCGCGTATCATCCGCAGACCGATGGACAAAGCAAGAGAAGGATTCAAACTCTTGAAGACATGCTCAGAGCTTGTGTGATGGACTTCAAGGGTAGCTGGGAGGATTATCTTCTATTAGTAGAGTTCGCATACAACAATAGCTATGACGCCAGTATCAGAATGCCGCCGTATGAAGCACTGTATGGGAGGAAATGTAGAACGCCCTTATGCTGGGATGAAGTGGGTGAACGTTGACTGTTAGGACCAGAACTGGTGCAGCAGACCGTAGAGATCATCAAGGTGATAAGAGCCAGACTGGTAGCAGCTCAAGATCACCAGAAGAAGTATGTAGACTTACATCGATAGAAGAAAGATTTTGAAGTTGGAAGCTATGCATTTTTGAAAGTATCTCCCTGGAAAGAAAAGATAATGTTTGCAAAGAAAGGTAAACTGAGTCTGAGATTTATTGGACCCTTCGAGATCTTGAGGAAGATAGGCGAAGTGGCGTACGAGGTAGCTCTACCTCTTGAACGGGAACATATTCATAATGTGTTTCATTTGTCAGTGCTACGACCATATAAGCCTTATTACAAGCACGTGATATCATACGAGCCAATTCAGGTTGAGAAGGATTTATCATACATGGAAGTTCCGGTTGAAATTTTAGATAGAAAAGAGCAGAAATTGCAAAATAAGGTTATACATTCTGTAAAAGTTCTTTGGAGGAACCACAATGCTGAAGAAAATACGTGGGAACTCGAAGAAAAGATGAGGTAAAATTATCCACATATTTTGAGTAACCCTATATGTAATTCCTGGGACAGAATTCTTCTAGGGGGGGAGGATGTAATAACCGTGAATTTTAAGTCGCTATATATGTAGGTACATTATTGATATTTAAAAACTGTGTTATATAGTGATTTAATATGTGACAACATATGTGAAGTGGTGCATGGATCAATAAACATATATACTATAGTTATGGATATATACAATTATAGATTTTTTTAAAAATGAAAGCTTCGTAACCTAATTGCACATTAGGTGAGACAATTAAATAACTCAAGGGTTGTGGTAATAAGGAAAGATTAGTATTTAATATGTATACCAACTTAAGTGGATAATCTTGTTATTTCAAGTGACTAATAATTTTTAAACCTATTTCTAGAAAACCTAATTTGGTTATGAGCTAAAGTCACATGTATAAGTAATTAAATTTCAAAGGATTGGGAATGAAAACTCTAAATAAACAATTTGGGTAACATATATTAAAATTGTTAGACAATGTTTATTACATGACCCAAAACAATTAAAGGAGAAGTCCAAAAGAAATAGAATGCAAACCAATACTTAGCCCACTTGATTAAGGGTATTTTTGACTTTTGATTAATCAAATTTGTGCATTTATAATAAAAGCAAAATGGAGGAGATAATGGGGGCAAGGGGGACCGACCATATTAGGCCTTTTAAGGCAACAAAATTATGCTAATCAAGTTCCTTAATTAGTAACTCTTACATCAAGTACAAATGTGTCCATCTCCCATTGGTAGAAAATATACTTAGCACCCTTAATCACATGATTAGGCTTAATTGGAAGAGATAAGGCAAAGCCTTTTATCCAAGGGACAACAAAAGTATGGGGGATATTAGTTAAATCACCACATTTCACTTGCTATACATTTCATCTCTCTTATTCTTCTTCTTCTATTTTCTCCCAACCTAGCAAAATACAAAGAGAAAAAAGAGAGAGATGGGTTCGGTTTTGAGAGAGAGAGAGAGAGGAGTGTACTAGCTTGGTTAATGCACCCTAAGATTATATATTTCTTTAGTAAATCAAGGAAGGTTGCTACTAGATCAAGGTATAACCTAAACCTCCATCTTCTTCTTCTATTTTGTGTTATAACAAGATTTGTTGGGGTTATGAACTAATACTCAAGATACCCTAGTTCTACATATCATCATGTATGAAACTAAGTATCTTGAGTGTTAGATCAAAGATTTAGAGGAAGAAAATGAGCATATGTTCTCCTAGGGGTTAAACCCTTGTTTTTCTTCCACTAAATCTTGTGTAAATCAAGATACCCTAGTTCTACATATCATCATGTATGAAACTCAGTATCTTGAGTGTTAGATCAAAGGTTTAGAGGAAGAAAATGAGTATATGTTCTCCTAGGGGTTAAACCCTTGTTTTTCTTCCACTAAATCTTGTGTAAATCAAGTTTTACAACTTGGATTTGTGATCCGTCAAAGGGGGGTACTAGATACATGAGTTATCTAATAAACCCAAGTGGTAGAACACAAATCTACCAAGTATTGAAACCTTGGGGGCTGTTTTCCCCAAAACAGTCCACATAGAGTATTAAGATTTTAAAACACTAAAAAGCTACTGTCCCCATTTTTCTTATGGTTGTTTTCGACAGTTTCAAGTCTTTTAAAAATCTGGGAAAAAGCACAGAGGTGCCTTGAGAAGTTATCTACGTGTAGGAAAAAGAATGGACACGTTTCGATTTATAGGTTGTGCGTAATGGCTATTTCCGTAAAGGACTCCTAAATATTAACACCCGAATTTATCACAGTGTATACACTGGAAAATTTCAAAAAGTTTACAGTATGTTCATTTATGTTATGAGGGTATACCCTGAAAATTTCTGAATTTTCTGAGCAAAACTCGATTTCTGAAAAATGAAGCAAGATCTGAGTGTTTTGGGGACTTTAAAATTAGTAAATCACTTTCTAAAATTCCAGAAAAATTTGGGGATCATTGTTGGGTCATATACTGTCCAAATCCAGAAAATAAGAATTTTTGGAATCAGTTTGGTATTTTTTCTAAAAATGATGAAGTTATAAATAAAAAGAAATAAATAGTTAAATGATGTCTTAAATAAGAAAAATATGATTTTAATGCTTGAATACTCCTAATATATAATATTATGACTATTTTAGGGTATTTTGGTAATTTATAATAAGAAATATTATTTATGACCTTTTATAGATATTAAATAAATGGTTTAATAAAGGATGAACAATTAGAATAAATTATTTATTGATCTAATAAATTATTAAAATGTTATTATGATATTAATAATACTAGAATATGATATTATTAAGTAAATAATAATATTCGAGATTAAATAAAATGTTATTAAAAATGTAATAACATTAGTAAAGGAATAAAATATTATTAAATAATTAATGATATTAGTAAATGAATAAAATATTATTAAAATATTAATACTATTAGTAAATGAATAAAGTATTATTAATTGATTAATGATACTAAAGCATAAGTAAGATATTATTAAAGTAATAATATTAATGCATAATTAAAATATTATTAAGAGGATTAATAATATTAGTAAAGTATTATAATATTGTGAAGATGTTAATAATATTAGTAAGCGAATAAAAGTATTATTAGTGAACTAATAATAATAAGAGGTGATTTAAATATTATCAAGAGTAATAATATTAGGTGAATTAAAGGTATTTGTTATTTAATAGTAACATTATCGAGGCAAGATAATATTTATAAGAACTAAATGTAATATATAATATCTATGTGATTACATAATCTAATGTTATGCTATGGCTAATTGAAAGATTAATTATAGGTCTCTCAAAGGAAGATAATTAAACTGCCTAGCGGATTGAATTTAATTGCGTAGCCGTAACCTACAAACGAGGCAAGTTCCCTAACTCAACCTCGAGTTATTATTTTCAAAGCATGTTTGTGAATAATTATTGATGATTATTCACATCTATATTGATTATTGAGATTCGCACTTGGTGCAATTGAATTCCTGTTCTATTATTATTGAACTGTGAATTAAATTAAAGTTCTTCATTCATGAACTGTTTATGAGATAGATCTTTGCTAATTGTATCAACTAGATCAAGCATATTTAAATTTGTTAAATCAAATGTGTTTTAAGAAGCTGTTCTTATTAAATTGATATGATAAGAACTCTTGACTGAGAAAAAGGACGAATTTGATTAAGGCATGATATCGATGCTGGATTATTAAGTGTTTATGCATAAATCAAGGGTATAAAAGGCTGATCCCCTTGAATACTAAATCTTATTAAGAGGTCCAGTTTACATGACTGAGAACCTTGGCAAATGTTCATGGTTATTTCAAAACCACTTAGTACATGTTATTCAATTATTCGAATATTCAATTGTTGATTATTTATTCATGTTCCTTCACAATCTTATACTATTGTTGAACATTGAAAGCAAAACTTCTTTCTAGTCATGATATATCTCTCTTGTATATAAAATTGCTAAGCAAATTAGTTGATTACCCTTGCTATATCATGACATTTATTTTAGTTAAGCCCGAAGGATCCAATGCGAAAGACAAAGGCAAGGGCAAGATCCAGGAATAGTTTAGAATGAATGATTAGTTATTATTATCTGATGAAATTTCTTATGTAAACCTTTTGTAATATGAATGGTGTGTTTAGGTTAAGGTTAAGAAGACCTTGGGACTATGTTATGAAACTTTATTATAATGAACAATGTATGTTTATTATTCCGTAATAGTTATGGAATGCTTATGATGATGATAGATCGTGAGCACCGAATCTGAGGTTAGAGAACCTGGATTTGGGGGTGTCACAGGTTGGTATCAAAGTCATAGGTTATAAACATTAGGAATGTGAAACCTAGGTTATAACCTTAGTAGAAAACTCTTATAGAGTATGTTAGCTAGGTGATGGATTGAGGAGATCCATCAAGTTTTAATTGTACTGAATAAAATATCATTTCATTTTATCAATGAATATATTTTATTGTGGTACTGATGTTGGTTTTATTTTTGGTGCTTGTAGGATGTCTGAAGAACACCAGGGCAGTCACTCTGTGGAGCAAGAGCCCATTGAGCGCGAGGTCACGGAAGAAGCCTCTCAGGGTCCTCTAATAGGGGATTTGCTGAGGAGAATCAATCAATTAGAAGGCAGAGTGGGAGAACTAGAGGTTGAAAACTACACACTCCAGTACACATAAGGTCAATATAAGGATGCGGCTTATCAAGCCCATATGGAGGTAGTCGTACAAAAGGGAAAGTTGGATGAGTCAGAGTTGCAACTTGGGAAGCTGAAAGTGCAACTTCAGGCCTTGATTGCTGAGCTTGAGGTGGAAAGGCTGGAGAGGACTAGGATGGATGAAGCATGGTATAATGCAGCTACGAGGGTTGAAAAGTTGGAAGGTGAGCTACTGGTGAAGGATGCCAGGATAGAGACACTGGGGTTAGCGCTTGATGCAGCCTTCCAGAACCAGAAGGGACTGAGCGTTAGGCCTCGTTTCGAGATCGACGAGTCGAGCAGGATGGTTCGACGCCGAGTGATGGATGAGACTTTTCCCGAGATGTCTGTGCATGTGGCTCAGCCAAGCCACCAATGAGGCTGTGGAATAGGCCATATATTATGTATATAAACGCACTAGTACTACTCTTTGTCTATCAGTTTTTATGATGATGTAAACCTCAATAGGTGTGAGGTAGTAAGTGGGTATATTGTTTTTTTTATGTAGGTAGGAAGGTATGACCTTAGTAATCCCATCTTTTGTGTTTAAAATGGGATAGTAGCATTTATAAAAATATACTTGTATTGAACATGTGAGTCACCGAAGATTGGTATATGAATATAAATGCATTATTATGATATGTGTTGGAAAATTTAAATATTAAAATGTCTATTTAATGTTATGTGAATCCAGTAGACTGAATTGGAATTTTTTTTAAAGCAAACTTATCCCACTAATTGGGGAGAAAGACTTCCAAATCTTGGTAATTTAAAACTCTCACATAATGATCATATGATTGTTCGGACACAGTAGCGTATTACATGCTAAGTACTTATATGATAATAAAACCCGAGTAACGTGTTAGAATTTTGTTTCATTAGATAATGCCGCCCAGATGTGTACTAAGGGACCAAGAGATCGAAGAGTCAGTTAATAATGCAGCGGGAGCTCAACCAAAGCCAATGTAAGACTTTATCAACATGATGGTTGAAGTTATGAGGAATCAAGCTCAACCTGCAGGAAATCAGGCGGGAAACCAACTAGCCAACTTTAAGGACTTCAAGGCAGTAGGACCACTGGAGTTTAGAGGAACAGCAGACCCGATAGAGGCCCAGACGTTGGTAAAGGAGATTGAGAAGGCCTTCATTATTGCTAGAGTAGCAGAAGAGCAGAAAATAATTTTTGCTACCTACTTAATGAAGGGTGAGGCTAACTATTGGTGGGAGGCCAACCAGAGCAAAGTCGGGACTGGAATCGTGACTTGGGAAGCGTTCAAGAAGTTGTTATTTGGGAACTACTTCCCTGAGAGTATACAAGCGAGAATGGAGATCAAGTTTTTGGAATTGAAACAGGAGAATATGTCAGTGTCAGAGTACGCTGCGAAGTTCAATGACGCTATGAACGCAACGCTATTGCGATGAACGATCGGTCTTAGCATACGACGAACCATATGGCTTCGACATTAAGAAAGAGTAATGAACATGGGGTTCATGTCATGGATAACAAAAGTACTAAGTAAGTTATGAATTATCAAGAAAGTCGTAAACGGTAATAAGATAAATGAAAGCCAAAGGTGAGACAAATAAGCAATGAATCTTGAGGTATGGCATTTAGTTGCCAGAAAGCCATAAGGAATAAGAAATTAACGTAATGAACATTATAATTTAATGGTTAGGATAAGTTAAGGTTGTGGTACAATCGTAACCTTTGATGGTTGACATATGGGATCTGGGCTAAACAATTCCTTCAGAGAGCAAAGGTATATACAAAATTGGCAACCGATCTAACTCACTGTGATGATAGTGTAGATGAGACGGGAACTTGTTTGTTGGTTGTTTGTGGGAAACCACTCAGAGTACCATATGAACTACTAATAAAGACACGATGTGTGCTGAGTCCTAGAGAAGTTATAAGAAGAAGATAAGAATGCAAATCATCAAAGATGATGAACGTTTTGAGTAAGACATTTTCGTATGTCATGAAGCCATAAACCGGTAATAATAGTTGTAGCGTAAACTTATGTTGCAAGAACGCGAACCCTAAGAAGTAAAGTTAAGTAAATTAATGCATAAGTCAAAAGTATATGACTAATTGGTGTGGATTATTTCCTTATGTGCTATATATGAATTGGAATGAGCAGTTCAGCGTAAACTCTAAGCTGTAGCTGTGCGTAAGGCAAGTTTTCTAACTTCATTCATATTTTAAAACAAATGCTAGATTCTTAAACTTCTCTGATGTTGAACTTGAGAAGTCTTGTCTATGTGCAAATGTGTGATATTTGTACAAGGTAGTAGTTTGTATGAGGCCTTGTGCTACAATTTGAACACTTCGGTGTTTCTATGAGATAAATTGTTCAGTGATTGAGTTGTTCAATACAAGTATGTTTATTTTATACATGAACCGTTATTCTTAAGTCTATGCTAATGATTCTAGCCAGACAAGATGTGTATGAAAAAGGTAGAAGAATGAAGTATTTCAAAGTGAATGTGAATAATATTTTAAAATGATAGGAATTAGAATTTTTCCTACTATTCAAGCTGCTTCATAACCTTTGTTTGGTTATCGAAATTCTGAATAAGTGTTTAAACTCTTGAAGTTGTTTATTCAACTGCTATGACTTGCTGAGCAATTGAATGCTCACACTTGATTTAAATGAAAAACATTTTTAGCGTACGATGTTAGAAGAATTTAAGGATCCCGTAAAGATCAAGCTGACCGGTATCCAGATAAAGTGCCATTCAGTATGTGAATGAGCGTGAAGATCAAGTGAATACTTGTAATGTAGAATAACTTAATTAAACTATAGACTAGTTTAATAAACTGTTATGTATCCTTAGTGGCGGATAAAAGTCACTCTTCTAAGATAGAAAGAATAATGTAATTTCATTATTTGTAATGAATAAGGTTATAAGGTAATAGAACATGGGGTTTAAGAATGTATATTGTTATATTTCACTATATAATGATGTATGTTTGGAAGAATGATGTACTCGTGACCCACGAAATTCAGGTGTGAAGATAAACCAAATTTCAGGGTGAAACATTATCAGCCCGTTTGCCTACTTTCCCAAAACATAGAAAACTAGTCGATAAAGAGACCAAAACTCGCATCGGTCGTCGAAATAACACGCAAACATATACATAGCACTGCATAGGTATTAGGCACGTGTTACAACTTACGTGACTCAATTCTGATATAAGGAGGCCGAGTTATCAGCATGTTTCCCAAACTTGCAAAAATATAGAAAGATAGTCGAAAAAGAGACCAAAACCCGCCTCGGCTGTCGAAATGACACGCAAACACGTACATAGCACTGCATAGGTATTAGGCACGCGTTACAACTTATGGGACTCTATTCCGATATACGGAGGCCGAGTTATTAGCCCGTTTGCCTAATTTACCAAAACTTAAAAAAATAGTCGAAAAATAGACTAAAATTGGCCTTGGTCGTCAAAACGACACGCAAACACATACATAGCACCGCATTGGTATTAGGCACGGGTTACAACTTACGGGACTCGATTCCGATATAAGGATGCCAAGTTATCAGCTCGTTTACCTAACTTGTCAAAACCCGCCTCAGTAATCGAAATGACACTCAAACACATACGTATCACCGAGGTATTAGCTACACGTTACAACTTATGAGACTCATTTCCAATATACGGATGTCGAGTTATCAGCCTGTTTGCCTAACTTGTTAAAACGTAGAAAAATAGTCGAAAAAGAGACCAAAACCCGACTTAGTAGTCAAAACGACACTCAAACACATACATAGCACTGCATAGGTATTAGGCATACGTTACAACTTATGGGACTCGTTTTCGATATACGGAGGCCGAGTTATTAGTTTGTATGTCTAATATGCCAAAACTTAGAAAAATAGTCAAAAAAGAGACCAAAACCTGCCTCAGTCATCGAAACGACACGTAAACACATACATAGCACCGCATAGGTATGAGGCACGCGTTACAACATACGAGACTCGATTCCGATATACGGAGGCCGAGTTATCAGCCCGTTTGCCTAACTTGTTAAAACTTAGAAAAATAGTCGAAAAAGAGACCAAAACCCGCCTCGGTCGTCGAAATGACACACAAACACATACATATCACCGCATAGGTATTAGGCACGCGTTTCAATTTATGGGACTTAATTCAAATTTTCAGAGGCCGAGTTATCAACCCTTTTGCCTAACTTGTCAAAAATTAGAAAAATAGTCGAAAAAGAGACCAAAACTCGCTTCGGTCGTCAAAACGACATGCAAATACATACATAGCATCGCATAGGTATTAGGCACGCGTTACAACTTACGGGACTCTATTCCAATATACGGAGGCCGATTTATCAGCCTGTTTGCCTACTTTGCCAAAACTTTAAAAAATAGTAGAAAAAGAGACCAAAACCCGCCTCGGTCATCGAAATGACACACAAACATATACATAGCACCGCATAGGTATTAGACAAGAGTTACATCTAACGAGACTCGATTCCAATATATGGAGATCATGTTCTCAGCATGTTTGCCTACTTTGCAAAAAATTAAGAAAAATAGTCAAAAAAGAGACCAAAACCCGCCTCGTTCGTTGAAACAAAATGCAAACACATACATATGACTGCATAGGTATTAAGCACGCGTTACTACTTACGGGACTCTATTTTGATATACGGAGGCCGAGTTATCAGTCCGTTTGCCTAACTTGTCAAAACTTAGAAAAATAGTCGTAAAAGAGACCAAAACCCATATCGGTCGTCAAAATGACACGCAAACACATGCATAGCACCGCATAGGTATTAGAAATACGTTACAACTTTCGGGACTCGATTCCGATATACGGATGCCGAGTTATCTGCCCGTTTGCCTAACTTATCAAAACGTAGACAAACAGTCGAAAAAGAGTCCAAAACCCGCCTCAGTAGTAAAAACGACACTCAAACACATTCATAGCACCGCATAGGTATTAGGCACACGTTACAACTTATGGGACTCGCTTTCGATATCCATAGGCCTAGTTATTAGCCCACTTGTTAAATATTCCAAAACTTAGGAAAATAGTGAAAAAAAGACCAAAACCCGCCTCAATCGTCGAAATGACATGCAAACGCATACATAGCATCGCATAGGTATTAGGCACGTGTTACAACTTACGGGACTCGATTTCGATATATGGAGGCCAAGTTATAAGCCTGTTTGCCTAACTTGTTAAAACTTAAAAAAACAGTCGGAAATGAGACCAAAATCCGTCTCGGTCGTCGAAATGACACGCAAACACATATATAGAACCACATAGGTATTTGACGCGTGTTAAAACTTACGGGACTTATTTCTGATATACGGATGCCGTGTTATCATCATGTTCGCCTACTTTGCCAAAACTTAGAAAAATTGTCGAAAAAGAGACTAAAACCCGTCTCGGTGGTCGAAATGACACACAAACACATACATAGCACCGCATACGTATTAGGCACATGTTACAACTTATGGGACTCAATTCCAATATATGGAGGCCGAGTTATTAGCCTGTTTGCCTACTTTGCCAACACTTAGAAAAATAGTCAAAATAGAGACCAAATCCCACCTCGGTCGTCAAAACATCACACAAATACATACATAGCACCGCATAAGTATTAGGCACGTGTTATAATGTATGGGCTCAATTTTGATATACGGAGGCCGAGTTATTAGCCCGTTTGCCTAATATGCCAAAACTTAGAAAAATAGTCAAAAAAGAGACTAAAACCCACCTTGGTCGTCGAAATGACATGCAAATACATACATAGCACCGCATAGGTATTAGGCACACGTTACTACTTACGAGACTTGATTCCGATATATGGAGGCCGAGTTATCAACCCGTTTGCCTAACTTGTTAAAACTTCTAAAAATAATCAAAAAAGAGACCAAAAGCCGCCTCGGTCGTCAAAATGACTCACAAACACATACATAGCATCGCATAGGTATTAGGCACGTGTTACAACTTACGGGACTTGATTCCAATATACGGATGTCGAAATATCAGCCCGTTTACCTAACTTGTCAAAACGTAGATAAATAGTCAAAAAAGAGACCAAAACCCGCCTCAGTAGTCGAAATGACACTCAAACACATACATAGCACCGCATAGGTTTTAGGCACACGTTACAACTTATGTGACTCATTTTCGATATACAGAGGTCGAGTTATTAGCCCATATGCCTAATATGCCAAAACGTAGAAAGATAACCAAAAAAGAGACCAAAACCCGTCTCAGTCGTCGAAACTTCACGCAAACACATATATAGCACCGTATAGGTATTAGGTACGTGTTGTAACTTACGGGACTTGATTTCAATATACGGAGGCCGAGTTATAAGTCCGTTTGCTTAACTTGTTAAAACATAGAAAAATAGTCAAAAAGGAGACCAAAATCCGCCTTGATAGTCGAAATGACACGCAAACACATACATAGAACCACATAGGTATTAGACACACGTTAAAACTTACGGGACTTAATTCTGATATACGGAGGCCGTGTTATCATCATGTTTGCCTACTTTGCCAAAACTTAGAAAAATAGTCAAAAAAGAGACCAAAACTCGTCTCAGTGGTCGAAATGACACACAAACATAGGTATTAGGCACGTGCAACAACTTACGGCACACAATTCTAATATATGGAGGCCGAGTTATCAGCCCGTTTGCCTACTTTGCCAACACTTAGAAAAATATTCAAAAAAGAGACCAAAACCCGCCTGGGTCGTAAAAACATCACACAAATACATACATAGCACCGCATAGGTATTAGGTACTTGTTATAACTTATGGGGCTCGATTCTAATATAAAGAGGCCGAGTTATTAGCTCGTTTGCCTAATATGCCAAAACTAAGAAAAATAGTCAAAAAAGAGACCAAAACCCGTCTCGGTCATCAAAACGACACGCAAACACATACATATCACTCTATAGGTATTCGACACGCATTACTACTTACAAGACTTGATTCTAATATACGGAGGCCGAGTTATCAATCCGTTTGTCTAACTTGTTAAAACTTAAAAAAATAGTCAAAAAAGAGACCAAAACCCGCCTCAGTCGTCGAAATAACACACAATCACATACATAACACTGCATACGTATTAGGCACGTGTTATAACTTATGGGACTCAATTTCAATATACGGAGGCCGAGTTATTAGCCCGTTTGCTTAACATGCCAAAACTTATAAAAATAGTTAAAAAAGATACCAAAACCCGCCTCGGTCGTCCAAACGACATGCAAACATATACATTGCACCGCATAGGTATAAGGCATGCTTTATAACTTACGGGACTCGATTCCAATTTTCGAAGGCCGAGTTATCAACCCATTTGCCTAACTTGTCAAAAAATTAGAAAAATAATCGAAAAAGAGACCAAAACCCGCCTCGGTCGTCAAAACGATATGCAAACATATACATAACATTGCATATGTATTAGGCGCGCGTTACAACTTACGGGACTCTATTTCGATATACGGAGGCCGATTTATCAGCTCGTTTACCTACTTTTCCAAAGCTTAATTAAATAGTAAAAAAAGAGACCAAAACTCGCCTCAGTCGTCGAAATGACACACAAACACATACATAGCACCGCATAGGTATTACACACGTGTTACAACTAACAAGTCTCGATTCCAATATACGAGAGCTGCGTTATCAGCATTTTTGCCTACTTTACCAAAACTTAGAAAAATAGTCGAAAAATAGACCAAAACCCGGCTCGTTCGTCGAAATGACACGTAAATACATATATAGGACTACATATGTATTAGGCACACATTATAACCTATGGGACTCGATTCCGATATACAGAGGCCGAGTTATCAGCCCGTTTGCCTAGCTTGTCAAAACTTAGAAAAATAGTCGAAAAAGAGACCAAAACCCGCCTCGGTCGTTGAAACGACACGCAAACATATATATATATATATATATATATATATATATAGCACCGTATAGGTATTAGGCACGTGTTACAATTTATAGGACTCGATTCTGATATACGGATGCCGAGTTATCAGCCAGTTTGCCTAACTTGTTAAAACGTAGAAAAATAGTCGAAAAAGAGACCAATACCCGCCTCAATAGTCAAAACGACACTCAAACACATACATAACACCGCATTGGTATTAGGCACACGTTACAACTTATGGGGCTCGCTTCCGATATCCAGAGGCCGAGTTACTAGCCCGTTTACCTAATATGCCAAAACATAGAAAAATAATCAAAAAAGAGACCAAAACTCGTCTCGGTAGTCGAAATGACACACAAACACAGGCATAGCACCGCATAGGTATTAGGCACGTGTTGTTACTTACGGGACTCAATTCTGATATACGTAGGTCGAGTTATTAGCCCGTTTACCTAACTTCTAAAACTTAAAAAAATAGTCGAAAATGAGACCAAAACCTGCCAAAACTTAGAAACGTGTTATTAGCCCGTTTGCCAAATATGTCAAAACTTAGAAATATAGTCGAAAAATAGACCAAAACCCGCCTCGGTCGTTGAAATGACATGCAAACACATACATAGCATCGTATAGGTATTAGGCACACATTACAACTTATGGGACTAGATTCCAATATATGGAGCCCGAGTTATAAGCCCCTGTTTGCCTACTTTGCCAAAACAAAGAAAAATAGTCGATAAAGAGATAAAAACCCGCCTTAGTCGTCGAAATGACACGTAAGCACATACATAGTACCGCATAGGTATTATGCACGTGTTACAACTTACGGGACTCTATTCTGATATACAGAGGCCGAGTTATCAGCATGTTAGCCTAACTTGCCAAAACATAGAAAAATAGTCGAAAAAGAGACAAAAACTCGCCTCGATCATCGAAAGAACACGCAAACACGTACATAGCACTACATAGGTATTAGGCACGCATTACAATTTATAGTAATCTATTCTGATATACGAAGGCCGAGTTATTAGCCCGTTTGCTTACTTTAGTAAAACATAGAAAAATAGTTAAAAAAGAGACTAAAACACGCCTTAGTCGTCAAAATGACACGCAAATACATACATAGCATCGCATAAGTATTAGGAACGGGTTACAACTTACGGGACTCGATTCTGAAATATGGATACCGTGTTATCAGCCCGTTTGCCTAACTTGTCAAAATGTAGAAAAATAGTCAAAAAAGAGACCAAAACCCGCCTCAGTAGTCGAAATAACACTCAAATACATACATAGCACCGCATAGGTAATATGCACACGTTACAACTTATGGGACTCGCTTCTGATATACAGAAGCCGAGTTATTAGCCCGTTTGTCAAATATGCCAAAACTTAGAAAAATAGATAAAAAAGAGACCAAAACCCGCCTCGGTCATCGAAACAATACACAAACACATACATAGCACCGCATAGGTATTAGGCACGCGTTATAACTTATGGGACTCGATTCTAATATACGAAGGCCGAGTTATTAGCCCGTTTGCCTAACATGCCAAAACATAGAAAAATAGTTAAAAAAGAGGCCAAAACCCGCCTCGGTTATCGAGACGACACGCAAACACATACATAGCACCGCATAGGTATTAGGCACACATTAAAACTTATGGGACTCGATTTCAATATACGGAGGCCGAGTTATCATCCATTATGCCTAACTTGCCAAAAATTAGAAAAATAGTAAAAAAGAGACCAAAACCCGCATCGGTCGTCAAAATGACATGCAAACACATACATAGCATTACATAGGTATTAGACACGTGTTACAACTTACGGGACTCTATTCCGATATACGGAGGCCGATTTATCAGCCTGTTTTCCTACTTTGCTAAAACTTAGAAAAATAGTCGAAAAAGAGACCAAAACTCGTCTCGGTCGTCTAAATTACACAAAAAATATACATAGCACCACATAGGTATTATACACGTGTTACATCTAACGAGACTCAATTCCAATATACGGAGGCTGTGTTATCAACATGTTTGCCTACTTTACCAAAACTTAGAAAAGTAGTCAAAAAACACATCAAAACCTACCTCGTTCGTCGAAATGACAAGCAAATACATACATATGACTGTATAGGTATTAGGAAAGTGTTATAACTTACGGGACTCAATTCTGATATACGGAGGTCGAGTTATCAGCCCGTTTGCCTAACTTGTCAAACCTTAGAAAATAGTCAAAAAAGAACCAAAATTTGTCTCGATGGACGAAACAGCACGTAAAAATATATATAGCACCGCATAGGTATTAGAGATACGTTACAATTTACAGGACTCGATTCTGATATACGGATGCCGAGTTATCAGCCAGTTTGCCTAACTTGTCAAAACATAGAAAAATAGTTGAAAAAGAGACCAAAATCCGCCTCAATAGTCGAAATGACACTCAAACACATACAAAGTACCATATAGGTATTAGGCACATGTTACAACTTATGGGACTCACTTCCGATATCCGGAGGTTGAGTTATTAGCCCATTTGCCTAATATGCCAAAACATAGAAAAATAGTCAATAAAGAGACCAAAACCCGCCTCGGTCGTCAAAACGACACGAAAACACATGCATAATACCACATAGGTATTAGACACATGTTACAACTTACGAGACTCGATTTCGATATACGGAGGCCGAGTTATCACCCCGTTTGCCCAACTTGTTAAAACTTAAAAAAATAGTCAAAAAAGAGACCAAAACTCGCCTCGGTCATCGAGACAACACACAAATACATACATAGCACCGCATAGGTATTAGGCACGTGTTAAAACTTATGGGATTTGATTTCGATATAACGGAGGATGAGTTATCATCCATTCTGCCTAACTTGCCAAAAATTAGAAAAATAGTCAAAAAGAGACCAAAACTCGCCTCGTTCGTCAAAATGACACGCAAGCACATACATAGGACTGCAAAGGTATTAGGCACGTGTTACAACTTATGGGACACTATTTCGATATACGGATGTCGAGTTATCAGCCCGTTTGCCTAACTTGTCAAAACTTAAAAAAATAGTCAAAAAAGAGACCAAAACTCGTCTCGGTCGTCGAAACGACACTCAAACACATACATAGTACCACATAGGTATTAGGCACACATTATAATTTACGGGACTTGCTTCCAATATCTGTATCTCGAGTTATTAGCCCATTTGTCAAATATTGTAAGACCCCGAATTTTATGAAATAAAAGTATTCAATTTTTTTTAATTACTATTCAGTAAATGGTTAAATTGATAAATGTTAAAGTTAAGGGTGATATATGAATTTTTTTTTTAAAATACACAAGTGGTTATAAAATATTCATTGTTGTCGGGAAATATTCGTTTGGTCGTGGAATATTCTTTCTATCGGGGAATATTCGTACGACGGCGCAGCCATTTGTGGGCCCATAACAGAATAACTGTCGGGTGAAGAAAACGACAAATTTGAGTTTTTACAAATAACGGCGTAGTTGTTACCGTTAACACTGTTGGAATACCCGGTGGTTAAAATACAGTAATACGCGTTATTGCACAGTAGCACACGGTATTGCATAGTATTTTTGAAATTAATGATTCTTACGTAAGAAGGCACTACTCAATAATTGTTACAGTAATTACTGTTCAATATTTTATTTTATTGATTCAATAATTGCTACGTTAAAATTTTATATTATTGTTGTTCAATAATTGTTACTGCACAGTATTTCCCATTATCAGATCAATAATTCATATTATTTGAATAATATTATTAGATAGCATTATTGGCAATGTCTAGAAAGTTCTGTCTAAGGAGAGGTTTGGTCACCTAATTGCGCGCCAGTAAGGAGAAATTCTTATTGGAAAGCCCCCTCTTTCCTGGGAACGGCCTGGTTGTCATAAATGTGATTCTGTAATATTATTTGTGAATAATTAATTATTGATTCATATGATAAGGAAATATTTATTTTATGTGGATATAAATGAGGGATATATTTTTGTGGTTAAAAATGAAAGAGTTAATGTTGAGGTGTTTTATCTGTATTTTTGTCGGAACGGAGGTATTGAAAATCAAATTAGGGTTTTTAAGATATTTTGCGAGGGTTATAATTTTTAATCCGACCGTTGGATCGTGGTAATATTTGGATATGTTATACATATATAAGTTGAGTATATGTCCACAAATTTTGAACCGTTAAAAATGAACGTATGATTTGTTATGAATTTTACGAGATGACTGGTTCAGAAATTGTTAAATTTTCGGAGTTAATCATTTTGGTGGAAAATTCTAGAATTGGTGGGCCCCACTCTTGGTTGGTGAAGAAATGTGCTGAGATTTTTATTCAAATGTGGTGGGTGGGAATAGTAGCAGGTAAAGCCATCAGGTTGCAGGTTAAGTCTGCTTCGGCGTGCTAACATTTTCCTATAAATAGAGGGCTAAGTTAGAATTGAAAATCACAACAGAAACATAAGCTTTCTCTCTTTCTCTCTCTATATTATGAAGCATATTTTGTGATTAATTAGATACTTTGAGAGTTGCTATTCAGTGCAAGTTTCCTTCAGCTTTGCATTCCAGTCAGAAATACTGCACTTTTGAGGTAAGGGATAGTAAGAGATTTTAAGGGTTGTTATGTTTTTCAGTTTCGTAATTTTTCTGACCTTCAAAAATTCTAGAAAAATTTGAAATGATATTTTGATGAGTTTTATTGATTGTGTCCAAAAATGGTGATTTTTGGATGTATAGATTAAGAGTTATGAATTTTATGAGAAAAGACTATTTTAAAAGTAACCGATTATAACTCCTTGTGGTTAACTCCAAAATTGATGAAATTTTTATTGGGAGTACATGAATATGATAGGAGTATACTCTATAAATTTCGGAATTTTTGGATAAAAGTACAATTTTTGATAAATATCTAAATATTCGGCTGTTTTGGCCATATGAAAAATAGTAAATGAGTTTTAAAAATTCTGAGAAAAATATATGTTCAATATGGGACTATATTCTGCTAAATTCCAGAAAATAAATATTTTTGGAACTGATTTGATATTTTTCATGAAAATAGACTAGTTATGAGTAAATGAATTAAATATGTTATGTGAAGTAAGAAAATTGAAAAATAGGATTTTATGGCTTGAGAATCCTATATGAGGTATATGCAGATTTTTGATGAGGGTTTTTGGTTATTGGTGATGAAATCTTATGAGTTTGGCATTTTAGGATGATTAAATGTATTATTTAGTAAAGTATAAACAATTAAAATAAATTGTTTATAAGCTTAAGAAATATTATTCTTTCAATATCATTATACCGAAATATTGGTATGTATTTTATTGTGTAATTTCTACTTTTTTGTGTCGAGTTTACTATTCATGAGTTACTATTCATGAGTTACTATTCACGAGTTACTATTTACGACAAAATTGGTTTCTTTTTTTGACCAAATTATAGTTGGTTTATGAATATTACTCTTGAGATTAAATCTATATGTTGATTATATTGATTTTATTATCATATATAACATTTTTATAACCCTAATGATGATATTTCTCTTTGACTTGAGTGTAAAGATGGGTAGATTTTTGGTATGATCATGACTATGGGTTCCCTTTGGCTAGTAGTGCAAAGTTGAATTGCTGACTGATATGATCATGACCATTGAATTTATAATTGAATATCTTTAGCTTAAGTGCAAAGGTGAATTGATCAACATGGTTATAATTATTGTTTATATAAATTCTGAAATGATTATATATTTCTTTGAGATATTAATATATTTGGCCTGTAGTGCAAATATGAACTGCTGATGAATATATTTGGCCTGTAGTGCAAATATGAATTGTTGATGAATATCTTTGGCCCGTAGTGCAAAGATGGCATGTTGTTGAATATCTTTGGCCAGTAGTGCAAAAATGAACAGATGTTGAGATGAACATGACCAACTGGTGATACAAATGAATATCTTTGGCCGTAGTGCAAAGATGAAGTTATTAGTATGATTATGAACAGGAAATGTGATTTGGTGTAACCATGATCTTTGATGTTTCAGGTAAAGATAGGTGATGAAAATTATCTTCGTCCTGGATGAGAAGAGGAATTTAGAACTACAGTTATGATTATGAGTTATTCATGTGATTGTGGACCAGAATTGTTGATTGATGTTACAAGGATAAAACATTGTTGGTGGATTTTTAACATGGAGAAGATAATAGACTTTATAGTCTATTTGACTCTTCTAATGGATTGCTCGTTCCGCTGCAACTATGGTTGAAATTTTTATCATTTACCATATGTTCTAAATCTCTGATTTATTATTGATGAAGGCTATTGATAATTTAATTATCTTTAGTCATGATATTCTTTACTGAGCTAGTTGCGCTCACCCTTTTGCTTCACAATTCCTTTCAGGTAATAAGAGTGTAGCTGGGTCGAGCGAGGGTAACGGGAAAATAGAACGGTGGTCTCTAGCTGTGGATGTTCTCCCGAAACAGTATAGAAAAGGTCATTTAGTAGTTTTATTTGGTGAATCCAATAGGGTAAGGAGTACCCAACGTTGGAAGGGTGTTTTGCCACTATCATACAAGATGTCTAACGACATACAACCTCGTGTCATCATAAGACAGGGATGTGCTCATCCACTTGCTGAGCATATATACGAGCACTACCTATATAATCTTGGTGTTTGTTTGAAGTATAATTCT
Organism: Panax notoginseng; assembly: GCA_016801055.1. NCBI lineage: Eukaryota > Viridiplantae > Streptophyta > Magnoliopsida > Apiales > Araliaceae > Panax > Panax notoginseng. Next base: position 75,750,872 of record CM029019.1, read on the forward strand.
CGATTAAAGACAGTGGAGATAATGATAAGTCAAGAGAAGACTCACCATTGGGAAGAATATGATAGTAATCTTCTCATTTTTCTTTGGGGTCTATTGGGTCAACCAAGGATAATTCTGTGGCCATATGATATCTATCATAACCTAGACGCATGCCCTCCCATGTACGAAGGTTTCTTTGAGCACTTCCCAAAGATTCTAATTTCTAAAACAGTTTTTGACTATACCTTTATGTAAGGTGTCATTGTGAGGTGATGTCCACGGTTGGAACATGAGTCACATTTGGTATATATTTGTATCCAAACTCACATTATATGTGTTGTTGTATTTTACACGACAATTGTTGTAATAAAGTTGTAGTTATTTTCTGTACCATGTATTTGGCGACTCAGAATAGGTTAGATGGAATGGACCTATTTTGGGGTTGTCACATTTGGTATCAGGGCTTAGGGATATGATCTCTGGCGGAGATCGGGGAATACAACTAGGAAGGGAGAGATGAGTAAATCATACGCTAGTGTGTCCTACCTAAGCTTATTTGTTGGTCAGTCATAATATTGGGATATTATGTGATATGTTAATTTGTTTAATTAACCCTTGTTTTATGGCAGTATTTGAGAATGGCAGCTGAGAATTCTAACAATGGAGTGAATGAGACTGTAGGGATACCTCTAATCGCTAACCGTGATAATGTGATGTCAGACGAAGAAGGAATTAGAGATATCCATGTGGTGAGTGAAGAATTGATAGTTGCACCCGAGATAGTCGCAGAGGTAACAGCTGAGACTGAGGAAGAAGAGGAAGAAGAAGTACCTGAAGAGAGTTTATTAGAGGTATTATATGATCAAAATGTAGAATTTCAAAATCGTATTCATGAGTTAGAAGAGCGGGCAGAAGAACGACAGGCGGTCGTGGAACAAAAGGATGCAACAATTCAAGCTTGTGTTACCCGATATGTGATGCTTGAACAGAAGCATTCTTTGGTAGAGTATAAGATGATAAAAATGGAATCTGAGCTGAAAGAATAAAAAACTGAACGAGTGAGAATAAGTGATGCATGGGCAAAAGCCGCACGACATGTGGATATTGTGGAAAGAGATGTTCGATCTAAGAAGGCTAAAATAGATGATATGAATTTCTCATTTTGGAAAGCAATTGGGAGAACCCAACATCGAGTTTTGAATTACCCTGTACATAGCTGTCAACCTGAATCCGATATGGATCGAAGATTGATGATTCAGATCATGAATGAGGAGTACGAAGAGGCAGTTGAGGGAGGAATATGTCCTATAGAAAGGTATATTCCAACGGTAATGATGACGTCAAATGCTACTCCAGACAAGTCAAAGCCGAGTAGTTCGAGGGATGGCGGTTGTCATGACTTCCCAACAAATGAGGAACCCAAATGAAGTTATCATGGGAGATGAGCAATGGAGAAATCATGATGATCTGAGAGATAGAATCTGAAATGGAAGCAAGGTATTCTCAACTCTTCGAAATACCAGGTACGTAAATTTCGGGGACGAAATTTCATAAGGAGGGGAGATTGTAAGACCCCGAATTTTATGAAATAAAAGTATTCAATTTTTTTTAATTACTATTCAGTAAATGGTTAAATTGATAAATGTTAAAGTTAAGGGTGATATATGAATTTTTTTTCAAAATACACAAGTGGTTATAAAATATTCATTGTTGTCGGGGAATATTCGTTTGGTCGTGGAATATTCTTTCTGTCGGGGAATATTCGTACGACGGCGCAGCCATTTGTGGGCCCCATAACAGAATAACTGTCGGGTGAAGAAAACGACAAATTTGAGTTTTTACAAATAACGGCGTAGTTGTTACCGTTAACACTGTTGGAATACCCGGTGGTTAAAATACAGTAATACGCGTTATTGCACAGTAGCACACGGTATTGCATAGTATTTTTGAAATTATTGATTCTTACGTAAGAAGGCACTACTCAATAATTGTTACAGTAATTACTGTTCAATATTTTATTTTATTGATTCAATAATTTCTACGTTGAAATTTTATATTATTGTTGTTCAATAATTGTTACTGCACAGTATTTCCCATTATCAGATCAATAATTCATATTATTTGAATAATATTATTAGATAGCATTATTGGCAATGTCTAGAAAGTTCTGTCTAAGGAGAGGTTTGGTCACCTAATTGCGCGCCAGTAAGGAGAAATTCTTATTGGAAAGCCCCCTCTTTCCTGGGAACGGCCTGGTTGTCATAAATGTGATTCTGTAATATTATTTGTGAATAATTAATTATTGATTCATATGATAAGGAAATATTTATTTTATGTGGATATAAATGAGGGATATATTTTTTGTGGTTAAAAATGAAGGAGTTAATGTTGAGGTGTTTTATCTGTATTTTTATCGGAACGGAGGTATTGAAAATCAAATTAGGGTTTTTAAGATATTTTGCGAGGGTTATAATTTTTAATCCGACCGTTGGATCGTGGTAATATTTGGATATGTTATACATATATAAGTTGAGTATATGTCCACAAATTTTGAACCGTTAAAAATGAACGTATGATTTGTTATGAATTTTACGAGATGACTGGTTCAGAAATTATTAAATTTTCGGAGTTAATCATTTTGGTAGAAAATTCTAGAATTGGTGGGCCCCACTCTTGGTTGGTGAAGAAATGTGCTGAGATTTTTATTCAAATGTGGTGGGTGGAAATAGTAGCAGGTAAAGCCATCAGGTTGCAGGTTAAGTCTGCTTCGGCGTGCTAACATTTTCCTATAAATAGAGGGCTAAGTTAGAATTGAAAATCACACCAGAAACATAAGCTTTCTCTCTTTCTCTCTCTATATTATGAAGCACATTTTTTGATTAATTAGATACTTTGAGAGTTGCTATTCAGTGCAAGTTTCCTTCAGCTTTGCATTCCAGTCAGAAATACTGCACTTTTGAGGTAAGGGATAGTAAGGGATTTTAAGGGTTGTTATGTTTTTCAGTTTCGTAATTTTTCTGATCTTCAAAAATTCTAAAAAAATTTGAAATGATATTTTGATGAGTTTTATTGATTGTGTCCAAAAATGGTAATTTTTGGATGTATAGATTAAGAGTTATGAATTTTATGAGAAAAGACTATTTTAAAAGTAACCGCTTATAACTCCTTGTGGTTAACTCCAAAATTGATGAAATTTTTATTGGGAGTACATGAATATGATAGGAGTATACTCTATAAATTCGGAATTTTTGGATAAAAGTACAATTTTTGATAAATATCTAAATATTCGGCTGTTTTGGCCATAAGAAAAATAGTAAATGAATTTTAAAAATTCTGAGAAAAATATATGTTCAATATGGGACTATATTCTGCTAAATTCCAGAAAATAAATATTTTTGGAACTGATTTGATATTTTTCATGAAAATGGACTAGCTATGAGTAAATGAATTAAATATGTTATGTGAAGTAAGAAAATTGAAAAATAGGATTTTATGGCTTGAGAATCCTATATGAGGTATATGCAGATTTTTGATGAGGGTTTTTGGTTATTGGTGATGAAATCTTATGAGTTTGACATTTTAGGATGATTAAATATATTATTTAGTAAAGTATAAACAATTAAAATAAATTGTTTATAAGCTTAAGAAATATTATTCTTTCAATATCATTATACCGAAATATTGGTATGTATTTTATTGTGTAATTTCTACCTTTTTGTGTCGAGTTTACTATTCATGAGTTACTATTCACGAGTTACTATTCACGAGTTAGTATTTACGACAAAATTGGTTTCTTTTTCTGACCAAATTATAGTTGGTTTATGAATATTACTCTTGAGATTAAATCTATATGTTGAGTATATTGATTTTATTATCATATATAACATTTTTATAACCCTAATGATGATATTTCTCTTTGACTTGAGTGTAAAGATTGGTAGATTTTTGGTATGATCATGACTATGGGTTCCCTTTGGCTAGTAGTGCAAAGTTGAATTGTTGACTGATATGATCATGACCATTGAATTTATAATTGAATATCTTTAGCTTAAGTGCAAAGGTGAATTGATCAACATGGTTATAATTATTGTTTATATAAATTCTGAAATGATTATATATTTCTTTGAGATATTAATATATTTGGCCTGTAGTGCAAATATGAACTGTTGATGAATATATTTGGCCTGTAGTGCAAATATGAATTGTTGATGAATATCTTTGGCCCGTAGTGCAAAGATGGCATGTTGTTGAATATCTTTGGCCAGTAGTGCAAAGATGAACAGATGTTGAGATGAACATGACCAACTGGTGATACAAATGAATATCTTTGGCCGTAGTGCAAAGATGAAGTTATTAGTATGATTATGAACAGGAAATGTGATTTGGTGTAACCATGATCTTTGATGTTTCAGGTAAAGATAGGTGATGAAAATTATCTTCGTCCTGGATGAGAAGAGGAATTTAGAACTACAGTTATGATTATGAGTTATTCATGTGATTGTGGACCAGAATTGTTGATTGATGTTACAAGGATAAAACATTGTTGGTGGATTTTTAACATGGAGAAGATAATAGACTTTATAGTCTATTTGACTCTTCTAATGGATTGCTCGTTCCGCTGCAACTATGGTTGAAATTTTTATCATTTACCATATGTTCTAAATCTCTGATTTATTATTGATGAAGGCTATTGATAATTTAATTATCTTTAGTCATAATATTCTTTACTGAGCTAGTTGCGCTCACCCTTTTGCTTCACAATTCCTTTCAGGTAATAAGAGTGTAGCTGGGTCGAGCGAGGGTAACGGGAAAATAGAACGGTGGTCTCTAGCTGTGGATGTTCTCCCGAAGCAGTATAGAAAAGGTCATTTAGTAGTTTTATTTGGTGAATCTAATAGGGTAAGGTGTACCCAACGTTGGAAGGGTGTTTTGCCACTATCATACAAGATGTCTAACGGCATACAACCTCGTGTCATCATAAGACAGGGATGTGCTCATCCACTTGCTGAGCATATATACGAGCACTACCTATATAATCTTGGTGTTTGTTTGAAGTATAATTCTCGATTAAAGACAGTGGAGATAATGATAAGTCAAGAGAAGACTCACCATTGGGAAGAATATGATAGTAATCTTCTCGTTTTTCTTTGGGGTCTATTGGGTCAACCAAGGATAATTCTGTGGCCATATGATATCTATCATAACCTAGACGCATGGCCTCCCATGTACGAAGATTTCCTTGAGCACTTCCCAAAGATTCTAATTTCTAAAACAGTTTTTGACTATACCTTTATGTAAGGTGTCATTGTGAGGTGATGTCCACGGTTGGAACATGAGTCACATTTGGTATATATTTGTATCCAAACTCACAGCATATGTGTTGTTGTATTTTACACGACAATTGTTGTAATAAAGTTGTAGTTATTTTCTGTACCATGTATTTGGCGACTCAGAATAGGTTGGATGGAATAGACCTATTTTGGGGTTGTCACAAATATGCTAAAACTTAGAAAAATAGTCAAAAAAGAGACCAAAATCTGCCTCGATCGTCGAAATGACACGCAAACACATACATAGAACCACATAGGTATTAGACACGCGTTAAAACTTATAGGATTTAATTCTAATATACGGAGGCCGTGCTATCATCATGTTTGCCTAATTTACCAAAACTTAGAAAAATAATTGAAAAAGAGACCACAACTCGTCTCGGTGGTCGAAATGACACACAAACACATACATAGTACCGCATAGGTATTAGGCACGTGTTGCAAATTACGAAACTCAATTCCAATATATGAAGGCCGAATTATCAGCCCGGTTACCTGCTTTGCTAACACTTAGAAAAATAGTCAAAAAAGAGATCAAAACCCGCCTTGGTCGTCAAAATATCACACAAATACATATATTTCACCACATAGGTATTAGAAACGTGTTATAACTTATGGGGCTCGATTCTGATATACGGAGGCCGAGTTATTAGCCCGTTTGTCTAATATGCCAAAAATTTGAAAAATAGTCAAATAAGAGACCAAAACCAGCCTCGGTCGTCGAAACGACACGAAAACATATACATAGCACCGCATAGGTATTAGGCACGCGTTACTACTTACGAGACTTGATTCCGATATACGAAGGCCATGTTATCAGCCCGTTTGCCTAACTTGTTAAAACATAAACAAATAGTCAAAAAAGAGACCGAAACTTGCCTCGGTCGTCGAGATGACACGCAAACACATGCCTAGCACCGCATAAGTATTAGGCATGAGTTACAACTTATGGGACTCCATTCCAATATACGGAGGCCGAGTTATTAGCCCGTTTGCCTAACATGCCAAAACATAGAAAATGGTTAAAAAAGAGACCAAAACCCGCCTCGTTCGTCAAAATGACATGCAAACATATACATAACACCGCATAGGTATTAGGCACGCGTTACAACATACGGGACTTGATTCCAATTTTCGGAGGCCGAGTTTTGCCTAATATGTCAAAAAATTAGAAACATAGTCAAAAAAGAGACCAAAACTTGCCTCGGTCATCAAAATAACATGCAAACACATACATAGCATTATATAGGTATTAGACACGCGTTACAACTTACGGGACTCTATTCCGATATACGGAGGCCGATTTATCAGCCTGTTTGCCTAATTTACCAAAACTTAGAAAAATAGTCGAAAAAGAGACCAAAACTCGCCTCGGTCGTCTAAATGATATAAAAATACATATATAGCACCACATAGGTATTACACACGTGTTACAACTAACGAGACTCGATTCCAATATACGGAGGTTGTGTTATCAGCATGTTTGCCTACTTTACCAAAACTTAGAAAAATAGTCAAAAAAGACACCAAAACCCGCCTCGCTCGTCGAAATGACACGCAAACACATACATAGGACTGTATAAGTATTACGAAAGCATTATAACTTACGGAGGCCGAGTTATCAGCCCATTTGCCTAACTTGTTAAACCTTAGAAAAATAGTCAAAAAATAGACCAAAACCCGTCTCGGTCGTCGAAACGACACGCAAACATATACATAGCACTGGATAGGTATTAGGCACGCGTCACAACTTATAGGACTCTATTCCGATATACGGATGCTGAGTTATCAGCCAGTTTCCCTAACTTGTCAAAACATAGATAAATAGTCAAAAAAGAAACCAAAACCCGACTAAGTAGCCGAAACGACACTCAAACACATACAAAGTACCATAAAGGTATTAGGCACATGATACAACGTATGGGACTCACTTCTGATATCCGGAGGCCGAGTTATTAGCCCGTTTGCCTAATATGCCAAAACATAGAAAAATAGTTAAAAATGAGACCAAAACCCTCCTAGGTGGTCGAAATGACACGCAAACACATGCATAGCACCGCATAGGTATTAGGCACGCGTTACTACTTATGAGATTTGATTCCGATATACGAAGGCCATGTTATCAGCCCGTTTGCCTAACTTGTTAAAACATAGAAAAATAGTCAAAAAAGAAACCGAAACTCGCCTCGGTCGTCGAGATGACACGCAAACACATGCATAGCACCGCATAAGTATTAGGCACGCGTTACAACTTATGGGACTCCATTCCAATATACGGAGGCCGAGTTATTAGCCCGTTTGCCTAACATGCCAAAACATAGAAAATGGTTAAAAAAGAGACCAAAATCCGCCTCGTTCGTCAAAATGGCATGCAAACATATACATAACATCGCATAGGTATTAGGCACGTATTACAACATACAGGACTTGATTCCAATTTTCGGAGGCCGAGTTTTGCCTAATATGTCAAAAAATTAGAAAAATAGTCAAAAAAGAGACCAAAACTTGCCTCGGTCGACAAAATGACATGCAAACACATACATAGCATTATATAGGTATTAGACACGCGTTACAACTTACGGGACTCTATTCTCATATACGGAGGCCGATTTATCAACCCGTTTGCCTAATTTACCAAAACTTAGAAAAATAGTCGAAAAAGAGACAAAAACTCGCCTCGGTCGTCTAAATGATATAAAAACACATATATAGCACCACATAGGTATTACACACGTGTTACAACTAACGAGACTCGATTCCAATATACGGAGGTTGTGTTATCAACATGTTTGCCTACTTTACCAAAACTTAGAAAAATAGTCAAAAAAGACACCAAAACCCGCCTCGCTCGTCGAAATGACACGCAAACACATACATAGGACTGTATAAGTATTACGAAAGCGTTATAACTTACGGAGGCCGAGTTATCAGCCCGTTTGCCTAACTTGTCAAACCTTAGAAAAATAGTCAAAAAAGAGACCAAAACCCGTCTCGGTCGTCGAAACGACACACAAACATATACATAGCACCGGAATGGTATTAGGCACGCGTCACAACTTATAGGACTCTATTCCGATATACGGATGCTGAGTTATCAGCCAGTTTGCCTAACTTGTCAAAACATAGATAAATAGTCGAAAAAGAGACCAAAACCCGCCTCAGTAGCCGAAACGACACTCAAACACATACAAAGTACCATAAAGGTATTAGGCACATGATACAACATATGGGACTCACTTCTGATATACGGAGGCCGAGTTATTAGCCCGTTTGCCTAATATGTGAAAACATAGAAAAATAGTCAAAAATGAGACCAAAACCCTCCTAGGTCGTCGAAATGGCACGCAAACTCATGCATAGCACCGCATAGGTATTAGGCACGTGTTACAAATTACGAGACTCTATTTCGATATACGGAGGTTGAGTTATTAGTCCGTTTGCCAAACTTGTTAAAACTTATAAAAATAGTCGAAAAAGAGACCAAAACTCGCCTCGGTCGTCGAAACAACATGCAAACACATACATAGCACCGCATAGGTATTAGGCACACGTTAAAACTTATGGGACTCGATTCTGATATGCGAAGGCCGAGTTATCATCCATTATGCCTAACTTGGCAAAAATTAGAAAAATAGTAAAAAAGAGGCCAAAACCGGCTTCGTTCGTCAAAACGACACACAAACACATACGTAGGACTACATAGGTATTATGCACGCGTTACTACTTACGGGACTCTATTTCGATATATGGAGGCCAAGTTATCATCCCATTTGCCTAACTTGTCAAAACTTAAAAAAATAGTCAAAAAAGAGACCAAAACTAGTCTCAGTCGTCGAAATGACATGCAAACATATATATATAGCACCGCCTAGGTATTAGGCATACATTACAACTTACGGGACTCGATTCTGATATACGGATTCTGAGTTATCAGCCCGTTTACCTAACTTGTCAAAACGTAGAAAAATAGTCGAAAAAGAGACCAAAACTCGCCTCAGTAGTCAAAACGACACTCAAACACATACATAGCACCCCAAAGGTATTAGGCACACTTTACAACTTATGGGACTCGCATCTGATAGTTGTACATCGAGTTATTAGCCCGTTTGTTAAATATGCCAAAACTTAGAAAAATAGTCAAAAAAGAGACCAAAACCAGCCTCGATCATCGAAACGACACACAAACACATACATAGCTTTGCATAGGTATTAGTCACGTGTTGCAACTTACGGGACTCGATTTCGATATACGGAGGCCGAGTTATAAGCCCGTTTGCCTAACTTGTTAAAACTTAGAAAAATAGTCGAAAAAGAGACCAAAATTCGCCTCGATCGTCGAAATGACACACAAACACATACATAGCACCGCATAGGTATTAGGCACGTGTTACAACTTATGGGACTCGATTCCGATATACGAAGGCCGAGTTATCAGCCCGTTTGCCTAACATGTTAAAACTTAAAAAAAATAGTCGAAAAAGAGACCAAAACCCGCCAAAACCTAGAAACGAGTTATTAACACGTTTGCCAAATATGCCAAAACATAGAAATATAGTCAAAAAATAGACCAAAACCTACCCCAGTCGTTGAAATGACTCGCAAACACATATGTAGCATCGTATAGGTATTAGGCACACATTACAACTTATGGGACTCGATTCCAATATACGGAGCCCGAGTTATCAGCCCCCGTTTGCCCACTTTGCCAAAACGTAGAAAAATATTCGATAAAGAGACAAAAACTCGCTTCAGTCGTAAAAATGAGACGTAAACACATACATAGTTCTGTATAGGTGTTAGGCACGTGTTAGAACTTGCGGGACTCGATTCTAATATACAGAGGCCGAGTTATCAGTATGTTTTTCTAACTTGCAAAAACATAGAAAAATTGTCAAAAAAGAGACAAAAACCCGCCTCGATCATCGAAACGACACGCAAACACGTACATAGCACTACATAGGTATTAGGCACGCATTACAACTTATAGTACTCTATTCCGATATACGGAGGCTGAGCTATTAGCCCGTTTGCCTACTTTAGTAAAACTTAGAAAAATAGTTGAAAAAGAGACTAAAACCAGCCTTAGTCGTCGAAACGACATGCAAATACATACATAGCACCGCATAAGTATTAGGTACGGGTTACAACTTACGGGACTCGATTCTGAAATACGAATGCCGAGTTATCAGCCAGTTTGCCTAACTTGTCAAAACGTAGAAAAATAGTCAAAAAAGAGACCAAAACCCGCCTCAGTAGTCGAAATAACACTCAAACACATACATAACACCGCATAGGTAATAGGCACATGTTACAACTTATGGTACTCGCTTCCGATATACGGAGACAGAGTTATTAGCCCATTTGCCTAATTTGCCAAAACTTAGAAAAATAGACAAAAAAGAGACAAAAACCCGTCTCGGTCGTCGAAATAACACGCAAACATATACATAGCACCGCATAGGTATTAGGATGCATTACAACTTACGAGACTTGATTCCGATATACGGAGGTCGAGTTTTCAGCCCGTTTTCCTAACTTGTTAAAACTTAGAAAAATAGTCGAAAAAGAGACCAAAACTCGCCTCGATCGTCGAGACGACACACAAACACATACATAGCAACGCATTGGTATTAGGCACGCGTTAAAACTTATGGGCTCGATTCTAATATATAGAGGTCGAGTTATTAACCCGTTTGCCTAACATGCCAAAACATAGAAAAATTATTAAAAAAAAGACCAAAACCCGTCTCGTTCATCAAAACAACATGCAAACATATACATACAACCGCATAGGTATTAGGCATGCGTTACAGCTTACGGGACTTGATTCCAATTTCTGGAGGCCGAGTTATCAACCCTTTTGCCTAACATGTAAAAAAATTAGAAAAATAGTCAAAAAAGATATCAAAACCCGTTTCGGTCGTCAAAATGACATGCAAACACATACATAGCATTGCATAGGTATTAGACATTCGTTACAACTTACGGGACTCTATTCCGATATACGGAGGCCGATTTATCAGCCCGTTTGCCTACTTTGCCAAAACTTAGAAAAATAGTCGAAAAAGATGTCAAAACTCGCATCGGTCGTCTAAATGACACAAAAACACATATATAGCACCATATAGGTATTACACACGTGTTACAACTAACGAGACTCGATTCCAATATACGGAGGCTGTCTTATCAGCATGTTTGCCTACTTTACCAAAATTTAGAAAAATAGTCCAAAAAGACACCAAAACCCGCCTCGTTTGTCGAAATGACACGCAAATACATACATAGGACTGTATAGGTATTACGAAAGTGCTATATTTTATGGGACTCGATTTCGATATACGGAGGCCGAGTTATCAGCACGTTTGCCTAACTTGTCATACCTTAGAAAAATAGTCAAAAAAGAGACCAAAACCCGTCTTGGTCGTCGAAACGACACGCAAACATATACATAGCACCGCATAGGTATTAGGCACGCGTTACAACTTATAGGACTCGATTCCAATATACGGATGCCGAGTTATCAGCCAGTTTACCTAACTAGTCAAAACATAAAAAAATAGTCAAAAAGAGACCAAAACCCGCCTAAGTAGTCGAAACGACACTCAAACACATACAAAGCACCATATAGGTATTAGGAACATGTTACAACTTATGGGACTCACTTCCGATATCTGGAGGTCGAGTTATTAGCCCGTTTGCCTAATATGCCAAAACATAGAAAAATAGTCAAAAAAGAGACCAAATCCTGCCTAGGTCGTCGAAACGACACACAAACACATGCAATGTACCGCATTGGTATTAGGCACGTGTTATAACTTACGAGACTCGATTTCGATATATGGAGGTCAAGTTATTAGCCCGTTTGCCTAACTTGTTAAAACTTAGAAAAATAGTCGAAAAAGAGACCAAAACTCACATCGGTCGTCGAGACGACACGCAAACACATACATAGCACCGCATAGGTATTAGGCACACATTAAAACTTATAGGACTCAATTTTGATATACGGAGGTCGAGTTGTCATCCATTATGCCTAACCTGCAAAAAATTAGAAAAATAGTAAAAAAGAGACCAAAACCCACCTCGTTCGTCAAAATAACATGCAAACACATACATAGAACTGCATATGTATTAGGCACGCGTTACAACTTACGAGACTCTATTTCGATATACGGAGCCCAAGTTATCAGCCTGTTTGCCTAACTTGCCAAAACTTAGAAAAATAGTCAAAAAAGAGATCAAAACTCATCTCAGTCGTCGAAACGAAACGCAAACACATACATAGCACCGCATAGGTATTAGGCACACGTTACAACTTAAGGGACTCGATTCCGATGTACGGATGCCGAGTTATCAGCCTGTTTGCCTAACTTGTCAAAACGTAGAAAAATAGTCGAAAAAGAGACTAAAACTCGCTTAAGTAGTCGAAACGACACTCAAACACATACTGTAGGGTTTCGGCACAGAAACGCACAACGAAAATTAAAATTTTAAAGCAATTTCCGAAACCCTAAAACAGGATCCATGCGAAAAATCAATTAATTAAGAGGTTTAGAGATTGTACCGAATATGAAAACGAGAGTCTGAAATCGACTGCGCCTCGAATCTCCAACGCAATACAAACCGACTGCGTCTCTACGGTATCCACACGAACGCTCCGCGAATCGTCTTACGATCTGCAGAAGAAGGAATCGCGGTACTAGCCACCAAGGATGAGGATTTTCGGAACTGTTTTCTCTAGTCTCTCTCTAAGAGCGGCTAGGGTTTTGTTTTGACGTAAAACCTAAAGTCTGATATACATCATATATATAGCAGTCAGGAGGAATTAATCAAAACCTAATATTATTAAAATCCGAATTTATATATATCTTAATTAAGTCTTAATTAATATACCTATATATAAATTATCCTATTAATTTAAATTCGTAATTTAAAATTATATCAATCATATTGACATATTTAAATCTTTACAATTTAAATTAATTTCCTTTTAATTACGTTCTTTGTGTGTGACCCTATAGGTTATTATTACGTTGGCAATAACCTTAAAATCATATTATAAAATTATAAACAGTGAGCGGCATCTAGTAATGCATCACTGCTACCCAAGTAATAATAAGATCGATGATTCGATGCAACCTTTTCGTGACCAATGTTTCAATGTAATTTAATCCTTTTAACCTTAATATCCTAGATTAAACTCGAGTCATGGAATGTGTCATACTCTTCATAATTTAATCTGAGTTTTCTTGATCAATGAGTAGACTATATGAAACAAATCACTATTTGAGCATGTTCATGCATTTCATAGTCCTACTCAATCAAGAGGCCTATGGATATCACCTATAAAATATAGGATGGTTAAATTCCATCTAGATCACTCATATTACTCACACGATTCATAATGAACCCAATAATCACCTTTATAGTCCACCCTATTAAAGGTGACATTTGATGATATCAAAGTACATAAATTCTCGTGTTGTAATATAGCGGTTTCAGGTCGGAGGACCATTACATCATTGTCACTATGAGAATTGCTAATGACACTTCGCATAATGCTCCATATAGAATTCTCATGGTGGGTCTGTCCAGTACATTGTTCTCTAACATGTACCTATGCATTGACTTAATATCTCATATATTTATGACCAATGAGATTTGGTCATCAGTCAATCCACATACTAGTCTCAATGCATCATTGTTGTCCCATCAACAATGATACTCGACTAGGGACATTTAAGAACAATGATACTAATTGTAATTATATAATCTCATGTTCAAGTCACATACTTGAAACTATATAATTTGTATCACTATTCTAAGGAATTTTATTATGTTAACAATTATATTACGCAGTAATTAAAACCATAATAAAATCATTTATTTATTCAATCAACAATAATATCAAATGTTAAGCAATTACATCAAATAATTGGCCTCTAGGGCATAAACTCTAACACATACATAGCACCACATAGGTATTAGGCACACGTTACAACTTATGGGACTCACTTTCGATATCCGTACGTCGAGTTATTAGCCCGTTTGTCAAATATGCTTTAGAAAAATACTCAAAAAAGAGACCAAAACCCGACTCGATCGTCGAAACGACACGCAAACACATACATAGCACTGCATAGGTATTAGTCACGTGTTGCAACTTACGAGACTCGATTTTGATATACGGAGGCCGAGTTATAAGCCCGTTTTCCTAACTTAGTAAAACTTAGAAAAATAGTCGAAAAAGAGACCAAAATTTACTTCGGTCGTTGAAATGACACGCAAACACATACACAGAACCACATAGGTATTAGACACGCGTTAAAACTTACGGGACTTTATTCTAATATATGGAGGCCGTGTTATCATCATGTTTGCCTACTTTGCTAAAACTTAGAAAAATAGTCGAAAAAGAGACCACAACCCGTCTCGGTGGTCGAAATTACACACAAACACATACATAGCACTGCATAGGTATTAGGCACGTGTTAAAATTTACGGGACTCAATTCAAATATATGGAGGCCGAGTTATCAGCCCGGTTGCCTAGTTTGCTAACACTTAGAAAAATAGTAAAAAAGAGACCAAAACCTGCCTTGGTCATCAAAACATCACACAAATACATACATAGCACCGCATAGGTATTAGGCACGTGTCATAACTTATGGGGCTCGATTCTGATATACGGAGGCCGAGTTATTAGCTCGTTTGCCTAATATGCCAAAACTTAGAAAAATAGTCAAAAAGAGACCAAAACCCGCCTTGGTCGTCGAAACGACACGCAAACACATACATAGCACCGAATAGGTATTAGGCATGCGTTACTACTTACGAGACTTGATTCCGATATATAGAGGTCGAGTTATCAGCATGTTTGCCTAACTTGTTAAAACTTAGAAAAATAGTCGAAAAAGAGACCAAAACCCGCCTCGGTTGTCGAAATGACACACAAACACATACATAGCACCGCATAGGTGTTAGGTATGTGTAACAACTTATTTGACTTGATTTCGATATACAGAGGCCGAGTTATTAGCTCGTTTGCCTAACATGCCAAAACATAGAAAAATAGTTAAAAAAGAGATCAAAATCCACCTCGGTCGTCAAAACGACATGGAAACATATACATAGCACCGCATAGATATTAGGCATGCGTTAGAGCTTACGGC
Source organism: Panax notoginseng (assembly GCA_016801055.1). NCBI lineage: Eukaryota > Viridiplantae > Streptophyta > Magnoliopsida > Apiales > Araliaceae > Panax > Panax notoginseng. Next base: position 75,766,352 of record CM029019.1, read on the forward strand.
ACTTAATTCCAATTTTTGGAGGTCGAGTTATCAACCATTTTGCCTAAGTTGTCAAAAAATTAGAAAAATAGTCGAAAAAGACACCAAAACCCGCCTCGGTCGTCAAAATGACATGCAAACACATATATATCATTGCATAGATATTAGGCATGCATTCCAACTTATGGGACTCTATTTCAATATACGAAGGCTGATTTATCAACCGTTTGCCTACTTTGCCAAAGCTTAAAAAATAGTAGAAAAAGAGACCAAAACTCGTCTCAATCGTCGAAATGACACACAAACACATACATAGCACCGCATAGGTATTACACAAGTGTTAAAACTAATGAGACTCGATTCCAATATACGGAGGCTATGCTATCATCATGTTTGCCTACTTTACCAAAACTTAAAAAAATAGTCAAAAAAAGACCAAAACATGCCTCGTTCGTCGAAATTACACGCAAACACATACATAGGACTGCATAGGCATTAGGCACTCGTTATAACCTACGGGACTAGATTCCAATATACGGAGGCCGAGTTGTCAACCCGTTTGCCTAACTTGTCAAAACTTAGAAAAATAGTTAAAAAAGAGACCATAACCCGCCTCGGTCATCGAAATGACACACAAACATATACACAGCACCGCATAGGTATTAGGCATGCGTTATAACTTACGGGACTCGATTCTGATATACGGATGCCGAGTTATTAGCCAATTTACCTAACTTGTTAAAACATAGAAAAATATTCGAAAAAGAGACCAAAACCCACCTCAGTAGTCAAAACGACACTCAAACATATATATAGCACTGCATAGGTATTAGGCACACGTGACAACTTACGGGACTCATTTCCGATATCCGGTGGCCGAGTTATTATCCCGTTTGCCTAATAAGCCAAAATATAGAAAAATAATCAAAAAAGAGACCAAAATCCACCTCGGTAGTCAAAACGACACGCAAAGACATGCATAGCACCGCATAGGTATTAGGCACGTGTTGCAACTTACGGGACTCGATTCCGATATACGGAGACTGAGTTATCAGCCCGTTTACCTAACTTGTTAAAACATAAAAAAATAGTCAAAAAATAGACCAAAACCCGCCAAAACTTAGAAACGAGTTATTAGTCTGTTTGCCTAATATGCCACAACGTAGAAATATAGTCAAAAAATATACCAAAACCCGCCTCGGTCGTTGAAATGATATACAAACACATATATAGCATTATATAGGTATTAGGAACGCATAAAAACTTATGGGACACGATTCCAATATACGGAGCCTGAGTTATCAGCCCCCATTTGCCTACTTTGCCAAAACATAGAAAAATAGTCGATAAAGAGCAAAAAACTCGCCTCAGTCGTCGAAATGTCACGTAAACACATACATAGTGCCGCATAGGTATTAGGCATGTGTTACAACTTACAGGACTCGATTATGATATATACAGAGGCCGAGTTATCAGCATGTTTGCCTAACTTGCAAAAATATAGAAAAATAGTCGAAAAAGAGACAAAAACTAGCCTCGGTCGTCGAAAGGACACACAAACATGTACATAGCACTACATAGGTATTAGGCAAGCGTTGCAACTTATGGTACTCTATTCCGATATATGGAGGTCGAGTTATTAGCCCGTTTGCCTACTTTACCAAAATTTAGAAAAATAGTTGAAAAAGAGACTAAAACCCGCTTCAGTTGTCGAAACGACACACAAACACAAACATAGCACTGCATAAGTATTAGGCATGGGTTACAACTTACGGGACTCCATTCTAATATACGGATGCCGAGTTATCAGCCCGTTTGCCTAACTTGTCAAAACGTAGAAAAATAGTCAAAAAAGAGACCAAAACCCGCCTCATTGGTCGAAATGACACTCAAACGCATACATAGCACCGCATAGGTAATAGGCACATGTTACAACTTATGGGACTCACTTCCGATATACGGAGGCCAAGTTATTAGCCTCGTTTGCCTAATATGCCAAAACTTAGAAAAATCGACAAAAAAGAGACCAAAACCCACCTCGGTTGTCGAAACGACACGTAAATACATACAATCTTGGTTAATGCACACTAAGATTATATATTACTTTGGTAAATCAAGGAAGGATGCTACTAGATCAATGTATAATCTAAACCTCCATCTTCTTCTTCTATTTTGTGTTATAGTAAGATTTATTGGGGTTTTGAACTAATACTCAAGATACCCTAGTTTTATATATCATCATGCATGGAACTAAGTATCTTGAGTGTTAGATCAAAGGTTTTGAGGAAGAAAATGAGCATATGTTCTCCTAGGGGTTAAACCTTTTGTTTTTCTTCCACTAAATCTTGTGTAAATCAAGTTTTATAACTTGGATTTATGATCCGTCAAAGGGGGGTGCTAGAGACATGAGTTATCTAGTAAACCCAAGTGGTAGAACTCAAATCTACGAAGTATTGACCCCTTGGGGGCTGTTTTCCCCAAACAGTCCATATATAGTATTAAGGTTTTAAAACCCTAAAAAGCTATTGTCCCCGTTTTTCTTATGGATGTTTCAGACAATTTCAAGTCTTTTAAAAATTTGGGAAAAAGCATAGAGGTACCTTGAGAAGTTAGCTACGTGTAGGAAAAAGAATGGACACGTTTCAATTTAGAGGTTGTGCGTAATGGCTATTTCAGCAAAGGACTCCTAAATATTAACACCCGAATTTCTCACAGTGTATACACTAGAATATTTCGAAAATTTGACAGTATGTTCATTTATGTTATGAGGGTATACGTTGAAAATTTCAGAATTTTCTGAGCAAAACTCGATTTATGAAAAATGAAGCAAGATCCGAGTGTTTTGGGCACTTTAAAATTAGTAAATCACTTTCAAAAATTTCAGAAAAATTTGGGGATCATTGTTGGGTCATATACTGTCCAAATCCAGAAAAGAACAATGTTTGGAATGAGTTTGGTATTTTTCCTAAAAATGAAGAAGTTATGAATAAAAGAAAATAAATAGTTAAATGATGTCTTAAATAAGAAAAATGTGATTTTAATACTTGAATACTCCTAATATATAAATTATGACTATTTTAGGGCATTTTGGTAATTTATAATAAGAAATATTATTTATGACATTTTATGGATATTAAATAAGTGGTTTAATAAAGGGTGAACAATTAGAATAAATTGTTTATAGATCTAATAAATTATTAAAATGTTATTATGATATTAATAATATTAAAATATGATATTATTAAGTAAGTAATAATATTCAAGATTAAATAAAATGTTATTAAAAATATAATAACATTAGTAAATGAATAAAATATTATTAAATGATTAATGATATTAGTAAATGAATAAAATATTATTAAAATATTAATACTATTAGTAAATGAATAAAGTATTATTAATTGATTAATGATACTAAAACATAAGTAAGATATTATTAAAGTAATAATATTAATGCATAATTAAAATATTAATAAGAGGATTAATAATATTAGTAAAGTATTAAAATATTATTAAGATGTTAATAATATTAGTAAGCGAATAAAAGTATTATTAGTTAACTAATAATACTAAGAGGAGATTTAAATATTATCAAGAGTAATAATATTAGGTGAATTAAAGGTATTTGTTATTTAATAGTAACATTATTAAGGCAAGATAATATTTCTAAGAACTAAATGTAATATATGATATCTATGTGATTACATAATCTAATGTTATGCTATGGCTAATTGAAAGATTAACCATAGGTCTCTAAAAGGAAGATAATTAAACTGCCTAGCGGATAGAATTTAATTACGTAGCCGTAACCTACAAACGAGGCAAGTTCCCTAACTCAAACTCGAGTTATTATTTTCAAAGCATGTTGGTGAATAATTATTGATGATTATTCACATCTATATTGATTATTGAGATTCGCACTTGGTGCAATTGAATTCTTGTTCTATTATTATTGAACTGTGAATTAAATTAAAGTTCTTCATTCATGAACTATTTATGAGATAGATCTATGCTAATTGTATCAGCTAGATCAAGCATATTTAAATTTGTTAAATCAAATGTGTTTTAAAAAGCTATTCTTATTAAATTGATATGGTAAGAACTCTTGACTGAGAAAAAAGACGACTTTGATTAAGGCATGATATCGGTGCTGGATTATTAAGTGTTTATGCATAAATCACGGGGTATGAAAGGCTGATCCCCTTGAATACTAAAACTTATTAAGAGGTCCAATGTAAATGACTGAGAACCTTGGCAAATGTTCATGGTTATTTCAAAACCACTCGGTACAAGTTATTCAATTATTCGAATATTCAATTGTTGATTATTAATTCATGTTCCTTCACAATCTTATACTATTGTTGAACATTAAAAGAAAAACTTGTTTCTAGTCATGAAATATCTCCCTTCTATATTAACTTGCTAAGCAAATTAGTTGCTTACCCTTGCTATATCATGACATTTATTTCAGTTAAGCCCGAAGGATCCAATGCGAAAGACAAAGGCAAGGACAAGATCCATGAATAGTTTAGAATGAATGATTAATTATAATTATCTGATGGAATTTCTTATGTAAACCTTTTGTAATATGAATGGTGTGTTTAGGTTAAGATTAAAAAGACCTTGGGACTATATTATGAAATTTTATTATAATGAACAATGTATGTTTATTATTTCGTAATAGTTATGAGATGCTTATGATGATGATAGAACGTAAGTACCGAATCTGAGGTTAGAGAACCTGGATTTGGGGGTGTCACAGGTTGGTATCAAAGCTATAGGTTATAAACATTAGGAATGTGAAACCTAGGTTATAACCTTAGTAGAACACTCTTATAGAGTATGTTAGCTAGGTGATGGATTGAGAAGATCCATCAAGTTTTAGTTGTACTAAATAAAATATCATTTCATTTTATCAATGAATATATTTTATTGTGGTACTGATGTTGGTTTTATTTTTGGTGCTTGTAAGATGTCTGAAGCCCATCAGGGTCCTCTGATAGAGGATTTGCTTATGAGAATCAGTCAATTAGAAGGTAGAGTGGGAGAACTAGAGGTTGAAAACCATACACTCTAGTACACAGAAGGTCAATATAAGGATGCAGCTTATCAAGCCCATATGGAGGTAGTCGTACAAAAGGGAATGTTGGATGAGTTAGAGTTGCAACTTGGGATGCTGAAAGTGCAGCTTCAGGCCTTGATTACTTAGCTTGAGGTGGAAAGGCTGGAGAGGACCAGGATGGATGAAGCATGGTATAATGCAGCTACGAGGGTTGACCAGTTAGAAGGTGAGCTACTGGCGAAGGATACCAGGATAGAGACACTGGGGTTAGTGCTTGATGTAGCCTTCCAGAACCAGAAGGGACTGAGCGTTAGGCCTCGTGTGGAGATCGGCGAGTCGAGCAGGGTGGTTCGACGCCGAGTGATGGATGAGACTTTTCTCGAGATGTCTGTGCATGTGGCTCAGCCAAGCCACCAGTGAGGCTGTGGAATAGGCCATATATTATGTATATAAACGCACTAGTACTACTCTTTGTTTATCAGTTTCTATGATGATGTAAACCTCAGCAGGTGTGAGGTAGTAAGTGGGTAGATTGTTTTTTTTGTAGGTAGGAAGGTATGACCTTAGTAATCCCATCTTTTGTGTTTAAAATGGGATAGTAGCATTTATAAAAATATACCTGTATTGAACATGTGAGTCACCGAAGATTGGTATATGAATATAAATGCATTATTATGATATGTGTTGGAAAATTTAAATAGTAAAATGTCTATTTAATGTTATGTGAATCCAGTAGACTGAATTGGAATTTTTTTAAAGCAAACTTAACCCACTAATTGGGGAGAAAGACTTCCAAATCTTGGTAATTTAAAACTCTCACATAATGATCATATGATTGTTCGGACACAGTAGCGTATTACATGCTAAGTACTTATATGATAATAAAACCCGAGTAACGTTTTAGAATTTTGTTTCATTACATAATGCCGCCCAGACATGTACTAAGGGACCAAGAGATCGAAGAGTCAGTTAATAATGCAGCGGGAGCTCAACCAAACCCAATGCAAGACTTTATCAACATGATGGTTGAAGCTATGAGGAATCAAGCTCAACCTGCAGGAAATCTGGCGGGAAACCAACTAGCCAACTTTAAGGACTTCAAGGCAGTAGGACCACTGGAGTTTAGAGGAACAGCAGACCCGATAGTGGCCCAGACGTTGGTAAAGGAGATTGAGAAGGCCTTCATTATTGCTAGAGTAGCAGAAGAGCATAAATTAATATTTTCTACCTACTTAATGAAGGGTGAGGCTAACTATTGGTGGGAGGCCAAACAGAACAAAGCCATGACTGGAATCGTGACTTGGGAAGCGTTCAAGAAGTTATTCTTTGGGAACTATTTCCCTGAGAGTATATAAGCGAGAATGGAGATCAAGTTTTTGGAATTAAAACAGGAGAATATGTCAGTGTCAGAGTACGCTGCAAAGTTCAATGAATTGGCCAGATTCGCTCCACATCAAATAGACACGGAGGTGAGGAAAGCAAGAAGGTTCGAAAATGGATTAAAGCCATGGATTTATAGTAAGGTAGCGGTTTTACAAATCACGTCATTCTCAACTCTGTTGGAGAAAGCTCTCATAGCGGAAGGTGGAAGCAAAGCGGTCTCAAAGTACAATCTGGAGAAGAACAAGAAGAAAGTAGAAGGTGGGAATCAGAATGTTAGCAGTGGTGGTAGCAACAACAAGAAGCGGAAGTGGAGCAGTGGGGGTAGTAATTTGGAGAGTCAGCAAGGAAGTGTATAACAAAAGAAGTCGGTGTGTGGAAACTGTGGAAAGGGTCACTCGGGAGAGTGCGTAAAGGGAAAAATGGTATGTTATACCTATGGACAAGAAGGGCATACCTCACCCAATTGTCCTAAGGTGAAGAAGGGAGGTTGTTTTAACTGTGGTGAAGCGGGACATTGGATCAAGGATTGCCCGAGGAAGAAAAGCACGGATGGCGAAAACGGCAACAAGGGCAATAACACTAGGACAACCAGTGGAGGACCAGCCCAGCCACACAAGCCGACAGCGAGGACATTCAATATGACTGTGCAAGATGCCGTGGCATCCAGGGAGGTGGTGTCAAGTATAATTCTGATCAACGATATAAATGCCTATGTGTTATTCGATTCGAGAGCTTCATGTTCTTTCGTATCTGATGAATTTGCTCAAAGATTATGTTTGCCTCGTGAACTATTAGAACACCCAATGAATGTAGAAGTAGCAAATGAAGAAATTATCCCTGTAGACTACATCCTTAGGAACTGTTGTACTGATGTAAGGGGGTTTAAGCATAACGTGGATTTGATACCAATTCGTCTTGGAGAGTTTGATATAATCCTCGGGATGGATTGGTTATCGAGTCATGGAGCGGTTATTGACTATAAGAAAAAGTGCGTACACCTAAAGACTCCGAATAAGTCAAAGGTGGTATTTTATGGTAGTAAATCGCCGAGACAATCTTGTTGTCTGACGATGGTGCAAGCAAAGAAGTTGCTTAGGAAGGGTTGTATAGGTTATTTGGCTCATGTTATGGATACCCGTAGAGTCGAGGGCGAACTGGGTCAGATACCTATTTTAAGAGAATTCGTTAATGTCTTCCTAGATGAGATTTTGGGATTGCCACCAGATAGAGAGGTAGAGTTTGTTATCGATTTGGCACCAGGGACTTCACCGGTATCCAAAGCGCCATATCGTATGGCTCCGGTAGAAATGAAGGAACTGATGGTTCAACTAAAAGAGTTGTTAGATAAGGGATACATTCGACCGAGCGTATTACCGTGGGGAGCACCAGTCTTATTCGTAAAGAAGAAGGATGGGCCATTAAAGCTTTGTATCGACTACCGAGAGTTGAACAAGGTCACCAATAAGAACATGTACCCGTTGCCCAGGATCGATGATTTGTTTGATCAGTTGGAGGGGGCGAAATACTTTTCAAAAATTGACTTGAGCACCGGTTATCACCAATTGAAGGTGAGATAGGAGGATGTTCCAAAGACGGTATTCAGAACTCGGTATGGACACTTTGAGTTTCTAGTAATGTCATTTGGATTGACGAATGCGCCAGCAGCATTCATGGACTTAATGAACAGAGTGTTTAAACAGTATTTGGATAAGTTTTTTATCGTGTTCATCGATGACATTCTGGTATATTCAGAGATGGAGGAAGAGCACGCTGAACATCTAAGGATAGTGTTGGAGACGTTAAGGAGGGAGAAGTTGTGTGCAAAGTTCTCCAAGTGTGAGTTTTGGTTGCAGAGAGTGCAATTTTTGGGTTATGTTTTCTACAAGGATGGTGTTTCAGTGGATCCAGCAAAAGTAGAATCAGTTATCAACTGGGAACAGCCAAAGACGCTGATAAAAATCAGGAATTTCTTGGGATTAGCAGAATACTATCGGAGATTCCTCTTAGATTTTTCAAAGATAGCATCGCCGTTGACCAACCTTACTAAAAAGACGGTGAAGTTCGTTTGGACGGAGAAATGTGAAGAGAGTTTCATGGAATTGAAGAAGAGGCTCAGTCAAGCACATGTGTTGGCTTTACCAGACAACACGGGAGGATTTGTAGTTTATAGTGATGTGTCACACAAGGGTCTTGGTTGTGTACTGATGCAGCACAATAAGGTCATTGCGTACACTTCACGTCAGCTGAAGGACTACGAGAAGGGTTATTCGACTAATGACCTGGAGTTAACAGCAGTAGTTTTTACCTTGAAGATTTAGAGGCACTATTTGTATGGCGAGAAGTGTGAGATATATACGGATTATAAGAATCTGAAGTATATCTTTACGCAGAAGGAGCTAAATATGAGGCAGCACCGATGGCTAGAATTGATCAAGGATTATAATTATGAGATTCTGTACCATCCAGGCAAAGCAAATGTAGTGGCAGATGCCCTGAACAGAAAAGGCAGAGAGAAGTTACTGAAGTTGACCATTCAAGAGGAATTGGTGAAAGATATCGAACGACTTGACTTAGAGGTTAAGCATCCGACGGAGACGAATGAGAAATTATATAAAGTGGCAGTGAGCCCGACTTTATTAGATAAGGTTAAAGAGGCTCAAGAGAAGGACGAAGATTGTGACAACATCAAGAAGCGGTTAGCTGAAGGGGATGAATTAAAATATAAGATTGATGGCACCGGACTGCTGAGATTTGAAGGACGAATTTGGGTACCGTTAGTACCAGAACTAAGAGAATAGATTTTGTAAGAAGCGCACAATACGAGGTAGTCGATACACCCAGGAAGTATAAAGATGTATCAAGATTTACGTCAACACTTTTGGTGGCCAAACATGAAGAGAGAGGTTACAGAATGCGTCAGCAGATGTCTAACTTGTCAGAGAGTCAAGACAGGGCATCAACGACCGAGTGGATTACTACATCCTTTAGAGATTCCAGAATGAAAATGGGAGCACATCACGATAGATTTTGTGGTGGGACTTCCAGCAACGCAAAACGGGCACGACGCCATATGGGTGATTGTAGATCGTCTTATGAAGTCAGCTCACTTTTTGCCGATCAAGATCAGGTATAGTTTTGACCAGCTAGCCAAATTATATATCAAAGAAATTATCTCGAGACATGGCATACCAGTATCAATTGTATCGGATAGGGATCTGCGATTTACGTCAAACTTCTGGAAGAGTCTTCAAGAAAGAATGGGGACGCAGCTACGGATGAGCACCGCGTATCATCCGCAGACCGATGGACAAAGCGAGAGAAGGATTCAAACCCTTGAAGACATGCTCAGAGCTTGTGTGATGGACTTCAAGGGTAGCTGGGAGGATTATTTTCCATTAGTAGAGTTCGCATACAACAATAGCTATAACGCAAGTATCAGAATGCCGCCGTACAAAGCACTGTATGGGAGGAAATGTAAAACGCCCTTATGCTGGGATGAAGTGGGTGAACGTCGACTGTTAGGACCAGAACTGGTGCAGCAGACCGTAGAGATCATCAAGGTGATAAGAGCCCGACTGGTAGCAACTCAAGATCGCCAGAAGAAGTATGCAGACTTACATCGACAGAAGAAAAATTTTGAAGTGGGAAGCTATGCATTTTTGACAGTATCTCCTTGGAAAGGAAAGATTAGGTTTGGAAAGAAAGGTAAACTGAGTCTGAGGTTTATTGGACCTTTCGAGATCTTGAGGAAGATAGGCGAAGTGGCGTATGAGGTAGCTCTACCTCTTGAACTGGAACATATTCATAATGTGTTTCATATGTTAGTGCCACGACTATATAAGCCTGATTACAAGCACGTGATATCATACGAGCCAATTCAGGTCGAGAATGATTTATCGTACGAGGAAGTTCTGGTTTAAATTTTAGATAGAAAATAGCAGAAGTTGCGAAATAAGGTTATACATTATGTAAAAGTTCTTTGGAGGAACCACAATGTTGAAGAAGCTACGTGGAAACTCGAAGAAAAGACGAGGGAAAATTATTCACATCTTTTTTAGTAACCCTATATGTAATTCCGGGGATGGAATTCTTATAAGGGGGGAGGATGTAATAACCGTGAATTTTAAGTCGCTATATATGTAGGTACATTATTGATATTTAAAAATTTTGTGTTATATACTAATTTAATATGTGACAACATATGTGAAGTTGTGCATAGATCAATAAACATATATATTATAGTTATGGATATATAAAATTATAGATTTCTTTAAAATGAAAGCTTCATAACCTAATTATACATTAGGTGAGATAATTAAATAACCTAAGGGTTATGGTAATAAGGAAAGGTTAGTATTTAATATGTATACTAAATTAAGTGGGTAATCTTGTTATTTCAAGTGACTAATAATTTTTAAACCTATTTCTAGTAAACCTAATTTGGTTATGAGCTAAAGTCACATGTATAAGTAATTAAATTTCAAAAGATTGGGAATGAAAATCCTAAATAAATAATTTGGGTAATATATATTAAAATTGTTAGACTATGTTTATTACATGGCCCAAAACAATTAAAGGAGAAGCCCAAAAGAAATAGAATGCAAACCAATACTTAGCCCACTTGATTAAGTGTATTTTAGACTTTTGATTAATCAAATTTGTGCATTTATAATAAAAGCAAAATGGAGGAGATAATGGGGGCAAGGGGGACCGACCATATTAGGCCTTTTAAGGCAACAAAATTATGCTAATCAAGTTCCTTAATTAGTAACTCTTACATCAAGTACAAGTGTGTCCATCTCCCATTGGTAGAAAATATACTTAGCACTGTGAGAACCCAGAATTTCACATAATTCAATTTTTTATTTTTTATTTTTCTCACACAAGTGTATATGATAATTAAGCTAGATAGTTAATTTATTAACTAAGAAGTATACTTAATCATTTTCAAGGAGGAGTAATGAAAGTTGTGTAAGAAATTAACATAGCTTGAATGTTAGCATTGATTACTAAATTAAAAGGATTTACAATCCTTAAGTAATTGATTATTAGTATGAGTATGTATGTGTTTATAACTTATTAAGTCAATTTGAGATAATAAGTTAATAAACTAGGGAAAATATTTTAGGACATATGTGAATTATATACGTGATTGAGTAAATGTGTATTATATAATGTGTGTAAGAGAACCCTAATTAAATAATGGGGAATGGATAAAAAATTAATAAGTATATAGCTAAGTTGATTTTAAGGCCCAAAGAATTAATTTGTAGCCCAAGTGTTTATTTAAGCATGAGACTTGTAGTTAATTAATTTAAGAATAATTAAATTATTGAGCTAGCCCAATATTTAATATAAATGGCAAGTTTAGTGATGACCCAATTTATTTGGTGGAGGAGACCAAGCTAATTTTAATTAGTAGGCAAAGGAATAAGAAAATGCAAGCTCAAAAAGAAAAAAAAAGAATTAGCCTAAACTTTAGCCCACTTGTTAAGGGATTTTTGGACATCTGAGTAAACAAAATATTACATTAAAATCAAACCAAATTGGGGGAATAAAAGGCCAAAATTTTTGGCCCAAGTAAGGAAGGAGAAAAGGAGGCTATGTGGTGTAATGATTTCATTTTACTAACTTACACCAACTCTTCACATGTGTCAGGTTTCTATTAAACCAACATCCTTTACCAAGCTTACAAGCAACCTTAAGCTTGCAAGAAACACCTTAATGATTAAAGAGAGAATGTGGGGAAATTTATATAGATATACATAATATATTTATACTTAATTTATTAACAAAAATATATTTTGTTCTTTTATTTCATTTTATTTCCTAAGTTAGTTAACAAAACAAAGTAAGAGAGAGAGTGTGCAAGAGATTTCGGTCAAGAGAGAAGAAGAAAGAGAGGGAGAGTTTTGTAAGTTTTCAAGTTTCATAATCTAAGTATTAGGAAGAAGAAGAGGAATCAAGAGAAGGTATAAGAAATCCCTACTTTTATAGTTTAATTTCTCTTTATGATGATTTGAATTTTGATTTTTTTTGTAAGACAATGATCTTGAAGCTTAAAACCTTAGATCTTGGTGTTTAATAGTGGTTTATGTTTAGATCCAACTTTTTTGTAGATCAAAAGTTGAATCTAAACTAAGAAATATGAGTTAGGTTTTTCAAAATTTAGAAAATAAATTTTTTCTTAACTTTTGTTGTGTTTGATCTTATGATTGTTGATTATTTGGTGAATTAAACCATGGATCATGTTAGATCCATGAGTATATGAGTTATTTTAAGTATTATGTTGAGCTATGTTGATTTTATGAGAAAATATAGAAGTTTTCTTAGAAGACACCAACTGTTGAAAAATAGATTTTCGAGAAAACCAAGTATGATATGGAAATGACCATATCTCTCATTCTACTTTGAATTTTTTAGTGTGGTCAATTTTTGGAGTTAGATATATGAGTCTTCTAATATATCCAAGTGGAATCACTTAAAAAAGGATTTACACATTTTCGTGTGGAATGAATTTAGTAAATGATGAAAAATCTGAAAATGCTTAAAAAGCTGCTGCCAAGAAATTGGAAGGGCTGTTTCGGCCACTTATTTAATGAGACAAAATTTGGCCTTTTGGGGGATGAAAATATATGGGATAAAGTACGTTGTGTCCAAAAATGAGTTCATTCCGACTTAAAATGAGCGAGTTACGACTATTTCAATTTTTACGTTTTCCCGACGGAAATCTCTATAACCGGAGTTGTATAACTCCGATGGCCTTGAAATTTAAACTGTAAGCTCATGTTAACATGTGTAAGATCCCACCAAGAGTTGAGAATTTTTGGAGTTAAGAACGAGGTAGCTAATTTCTTAAGGAATTAACTAGAAATTTATTTTTGAAAAATACTTAAGGGAGTTGAAAAATTCCAGAAAAATACTTTTTATGTATGGAATATATGTAAGACCCCAAATTATTAATAAATAAAATTTAATTTGCTCTATTTATCATTTTGAAATAGTAAGGGTTGATTTGATTAATGTGGTTAGTTATGGGCAAAATGCGCAAATATTTTAAATAAGCAAGTGGTTATAAAATATTCATTTTTAATCGGAGAATATTCGTTTGGTCGTGGAATATTCTTGTTGTCGGAGAATATTCGTACGACGGCGCAGCCTTGTGTGGGCCCCATAATGAAAAGCGATTGGATGAAGAAAACGACAAGTATATATTGTTTATAAATAACGGCGTAGTTGTTACCGTTAATACTGTTGGAATACCTGGTGGTTAAAACACAGTAATACGCGTTGTTGCACAGTAGTACACGGTATTGAACCAATTATTAATTCTTACATAAGAAGGCACTACTCAATAATAGTTACAGTAATTATTGTTCAGTATTTTATTTTATTGATTCAATAATTATTGCGTTGATATTTTATATTACTGTTATTTCAATAATTGTCACTACACAGTATTTTTCATTATCAGAGCAATAATTCATATTATCTGAATAATATTATTAGATAACATTATTGGCAATATCTAGAAGGTTCTGTCTATGGAGAGGTTTGGTCACCTAATTGTGCGCCAGTAAGGAAAAATCCTTATTGGAAAGCCCCCGCTTTCCTGGGAACTGCCTGGTTGTCAGTATTGTGATTCAGTAATATTATTTGTGAATAATTAATTATTGATTTATATGATGAGGAAAATATTCATTTTATGTGGATATAGATGGAGAAATTTTTTTTAAAGTGACAATTGTTGAAAATCGATATTTTATCTTTTTTGATAAAATAATATTTTATTATATTATTATAATATAATAATGATGATATTTTTATAATGAATGTGGGATATATGAGTATATGAGGAGAAAAAGTATTTTTGTGACGCCCCCAGAATAGGTATACAACACCTATTCTGAGTCGCCAAATACATGGTACAGAAAGCAAACTACAACTTCAATAATACAATTGTCGTGCAAAATACGACAACACATACTGTGAGTTTAAATACAAATATTGTCTTCTAGACAATATCCACACCCAAATAAATCCTCATTACAATTATTCAAACACTATTTTACAGAAATAGTGAGGACTGTTAATACATCTTTCTAGAACCATCACTCCATACCCCGACTAGATCCTGCTATGTTCTCACCTCCTGAGAAGAAAAATGGAACAAAAAGGAAAAGGGTGAGCTCAACTAGCCCAGTAAAGAATATTATGACTAAGATAATATACAACAAATTATCGTTAGTCTTCAACAGGGAAAAATCTGATAAAATATAATCGACAACAAGTTTTAGATCAACAACTGCAGCGGAAACAGCAAACCATTAGAAGAGTCAAGTAGAGAAAGAATTCTACTATCTTCTAAGATTTAAAAGTCCATCATCAATATTTTATCCCTGTAACATCAATTAATAATCATCTTTAACCAAATATTCATCTTTGCACTACAGGCCAAAGATATTCATTTGTATCATCAGTCGGTCATGTTCATCTCAACACCTGTTCATCTTTGCACTACAGGCCAAAGATATTCATCAAGTAATTATACATCTTTGCACTACAGGCCAAAGATATTCAGTAATATCATCATTTAGGACTGAGGATGATGAAAAATATCTTAAAGAGAACGAATCCAATGAGACAGAAGGACAAATAGTAGGGATTCGTATAACAGTTTATCCAAGATCAATAATACTTCATAATAATCAATTGTGAAGCAGAATTCAAAAATAAAGATCAAAACATGGATACAATCAAAGATAGTAACCATAATAGACATCTTGGACAAAAAGGGAAAATTTTATTTTTCGGTGAATAGTGCCGTATTCGTGAATAGTGCCGTATACGTGAATAGTAACCCCCGACACAAAAAGTTTCAAATTTGATAAAAACTCATATCAATATTTCAGCATAATGATATTGAAGAAAATAATATCATTAAGAAGAAAATAATATCCCTTACCTCAAAATATCAGTACTTCTGGTCGGAATACCGGTATAAGGCTGAAAGAAACTTGCTCTGATGAATAGAAACTCTCAAAGTATCTAAATACTCACAAAATACACTCAATAATCTAGAGAGAGAAAGAGAGAAAACTTGTTTCTGGTGTGATTTTCAATTCTAACTTAGCCCTCTATTTATAGGAAAATTTTGGTAGGTTTGACCTGCAACCTGATGGCTTTACCTGCTACTATTCCCACCCACCACATTTGAAATATAATTCAGCACATTTCTTCACCAACCACAAGTGGGGCCCACCAATTCTAGAATTTTCCACCAAAATGATAAACTCCGAAAATTCAACAATTTCTGAACCAGTCATCTCGTAAAATTCATAATAAATCATACGTTCATTTTTAACGGTTCAAAATTTGTGGACATATACTCAACTTATATATGTATAACATATCCAAAAATTACCACGATCCAACGGTCGGATTAAAAATTATAACACCCGCAATATTTCTCAAAAACCCTGATTTTTAATACCTCCATTCCGACAAAAATACTGACAAAAACCTCAACATTAACTCCTTCATTTTTAACCACAAAAATATATCCCTCATTTATATCCACATAAAATAAATATTTCCTTATCATATGAATCAATAATTAATTATTCACAAATAATATTACAGAATCACATTTATGACAACCAGGCCGTTCCCAGGAAAGAGGGGGCTTTCCAATAAGGATTTCTCCTTACTGGCGCGCAATTAGATGACCAAACCTCTCCTTAGACAGAACTTTCTAGACATTGCCAATAATGTTATCTAATAATATTATTCAAATAATATGAATTATTGATCTGATAAATGAAAATACTGTGCAACAACAATTATTGAAACAACAATAATATAAAATATCAACGCAGCAATTATTGAATCAATAAAATAAAATATTGAATAATAACTACTGTAACAATTATTGAGTAGTGCCTTCTTACGTAAGAATCAATAATTGGTGCAATACCGTGTGCTACTGTATTTTAACCACCGGGTATTCCAACAGTATTAACGGTAACAACTACGCCGTTATTTATAAACAACTTATACTTGTCGTTTTCTTCATCCAATCGCTTTCCGTTATGGGGCCCACACAAGGCTGCGTCGTCGTACGAATATTCCCCGACAGCAAGAATATTCCACGACCAACCGAATATTCACCGACCAAAAATAAATATTTTATAACCACTTGCTTATTTTGCAAAAATTTGCACATTTCACCCATAACCAAAGTATTATATCAAATTAACCCCTTATTATTCACAATAATATTTAGAGAAAATTTGATTTTATTCATTAATAAGTTGGGGTCTTACAACCTCCCCTCCTTATGAAATTTCGTCCTCGAAATTGACGTACGTACCTGATGTTTCAAAAAGGTGAGGATACCTCGCTTTCATTTCTGATTCCAACTCCCAGGTCATTTCTTCAATAGCATGGTTTCTCCACAAAACCTTAACTTGTGGTATAACCTTCGTGCGTAGGACATGCTCTTTCCTATCCAAGATCTTAACAGGTACCTCCTCGTACGTTAAATCTTCAGCTATCTCGTCTGGTTCTAACTCAATAATGTGGTTCGGGTCTTTAACATATTTACGAAGCATAGATATGTGAAAAACATTATGAACACGAGACATGCTTGGAGGTAATGCGAGTCTATATGCCACATTTCCTATTCGCTCAAGAATCTCAAATGGACCAACAAATCTTGGATTGAGCTTTCCTCTCTTCCCAAATCTTGTAACTCCCTTCCATGGTGCAACACGTAACAATACATGATCCCCAATATTAAATTCCACGTCCTTCCGATGAAGATCCGCATAACTCTTTTGTCGATCCTGTGCCGTTTGTATACGTTGTCGAATCGTTTGGATCTTCTCTGTAGTAATGCGTACCAATTCTGGTCCCAACAATGTTGCTTCACCCACCTCGTCCCAGCATACTGGAGAACGACATTTTCTTCCATACAACGCCTCAAATGGAGCCATACCTATGCTCGCCTGATAACTGTTGTTGTAGGAGAATTCCACCAATGGTAGGTACTTATCCCAACTCCCTTTGAGATCTAAGACACAAAGTCTTAATAGATCTTCAAGAGTTTGAATAGTCCTCTCTGATTGTCCGTCCGTTTGAGGATGGTATGCTGAACTGAATCGTAAATCCGTGCCCATAGCTTTCTGCAAGCTAACCCAAAATCGTGAAGTGAATCTTGGGTCACGATCCGAAACTATGGATACTGGCATGCCATGCAATCTCACAATCTCGTTCACGTACATACTAGCAAGACGTTCAAGGGAATAAGTCTCACGTATCGGCAAGAAATGAGCGGACTTGGTTAATCTATCAACAATAACCCAAATCGCATCTATGCCTTGAGAAACCTTGGGAAGACCTGTAACAAAATCCATAGTAATGTGTTCCCACTTCCATTTTGGAATCTCAAGTGGTTGCAATGGACCCTTTGGTACTTGATGCTCCGCTTTTACACGTTGACAAGTTAAACATCTCGAGATAAACTCCGCGATCTCTCTTTTCATATTGCTCCACCAAAATGTATGTCGAAGATCGTGATACATTTTGGTACTCCCAGGATGGATTGCAAACGGTGTGTTGTGTGCCTCCATCATTATTCTATGCTTCAAGTCAAAATCGTTAGGAACACAAAGTCTGGAGTTGACTCGAAGTATTCCTTCTTCATCGATTCTTGCTTCTGGAATAGCACCTTCTTGCACTTTCTTCTTCATACGCATCAGCTCTATATCCGTAGCTTGAGCAGCTTTAACTTTATCGATTAAAGTCGGTTCTACTCGTATATTTGATATCATCATGTGGGTACTTGGAGCCTTCATCTCTATCTCCATCCTTTGCAAGTCATACAAAATGGGCCTTTGTGTTAACAACATTGCACTCGTACCCGCATATGATCTTCTACTCAATGCGTCAGCTACTACGTTTGCTTTTCCAGGATGATATTGGATGGTATGATCGTAATCTTTCAACAGCTCGAGCCAACGTCGTTGCCGCATGTTGAGTTCCTTTTGGGTGAAGAAATATTTGAGGCTTTTATGATCTGTATAGATCTCCACTTTCTCCCCATACAGGTAGTGTCTCCAGATCTTCAACGCAAAAACGACTGCTGCCAACTCCAAATCATGAGTAGGATAATTCCTCTCATATTCTTTGAGTTGTCGTGAGGCATAGGCTATGACTTTCCCATGTTGCATGAGAACACATCCTAACCCTTTGCCTGAAGCATCGCTGTAGATAACAAATCCATCCGAACCAGATGGTATTGTCAAAACAGGTGCCGAAATGAGTCTCCTCTTGAGTTCTTGGAAACTCTTCTCGCATTCCTCACTCCATACGAATTTTGTATCTTTCCGAGTCAGCTGAGTTAACGGAGTAGCGATTCGAGAAAATCCTTCCACAAATCTCCGATAATAACCAGCTAAGCCCAGAAAGCTACGTACTTCGGTTACCGACTTCGGTTGCTCCCAACTTTGTATGGCTTCAATCTTCGCCGGGTCGACAGATACTCCATGTTTTGACACCACGTGCCCAAGGAATGCTACTTCCTCAAGCCAGAACTCGCATTTCTTCAGTTTGGCATATAGCTTGTTTTCACGAAGCCTTTGCAGTACCAGCTTCAAATGGCGCTCATGATCTTCACGGCTTTTGGAATAGATGAGGATGTCATCAATAAAGACAACAACGAACTGATCCAAATATTCTTTGAATACACGGTTCATCATATCCATGAAGGCAGCAGGAGCATTAGTCAATCCAAAAGACATTACTAAGAATTCATAATGCCCGTACCGAGTTCTGAAGGCAGTCTTTGGAATATCCTCAGTTTTAATCTTCAGCTGATGATATCCAGAACGAAGATCGATCTTTGAAAAGAATTGTGCTCCTTGCAACTGGTCAAACAGGTCATCAATGCGAGGTAGCGGATACCTATTCTTGATGGTGACATGGTTCAATTCTCGATAGTCAATACAAAGTCGCATACTCCCGTCTTTCTTCTTTACGAATAAAACAGGAGCACCCCAAGGAGACGTACTAGGACGAATAAAACCGATGTCCAACAACTCCTGTAGTTGGACTTTTAACTCCTGAAGTTCAATAGGAGCCATTCGATATGGGGTTTTAGAAATGGGCTTTGTACCGGGTTCAAGGTCAATAAAGAATTCAATTTCTCGTTCCGGGGGTAGACCGGGAAGTTCTTCAGGAAATACATCGGAAAATTCTCTAACAATAGAAATATTATTCAAATCTGACTTGTCTTTGTTCAAATCCATAACATGGGCTAAGAAAGCTTGACATCCGTTTTTCAATAAACGAATAGCTTTGTGGCTTGATATGACAGTGACTGATTTTAGTGGTTTAGTAGTTTGAATTCGTATGACAGGTTGGTTAGGAATATGAAAACTAACAACCTTACGAAAACAATCAATTTTAGCATGATGAGTGGTTAACCAATCAATTCCTAAAATCACATCAAAAGCAAGTATCTTTAAAGAGATAAGATCAACAGGTAATGTGATAGTGCCAACTTGGATCATGCAAGATTTATAAACTGTAGATGTAACGAAGGTTTCACCCAACGGAGTTTCAACAGATAAGTTAAAGTCCAATTTCTCCGGAGTCAAGTTTAAACGTTGAGCACAAGCAGGAGAGATAAAAGAATGGGTAGAACCGGTATCTAGTAAAGTATAAACTTCGCAAGAATTCAAGATTAGCTTACCCGTGATCACCTCGTTCGGGTTTCTCGCGTTTTGGCCAGTAACGACAAACGCCCTTCCAGGAACCGCTGATTTCGACTTATCCGGGACAGCTTTTGGAGTCACCATCCCCCTGAACTTGGTTTTGCTACAGAACACTCTCGAGCTATATGACCTTCCTTTCCACAGTTATAACATACCTTGGATTGTTGTGGGCAGTTTGGGCTGATATGTCCCTCTTTCCCACATTTGTAACATACGACCGGTGGTCGTTCTCCTCCCCTAGAAACAGTTGATGTTTGTGCTGACGTCTTCACGTTATCATTGTTGTACCTTCTCTTCTTGAAATCTCCTCCCGACTCGCTCCTTCTATTATCACGACCACGATTACCACCAGAGTGGTTACCGCTTTTGTCCGAATGTTTTCCTCCCTGCTGGTTTTCATTGCTTCGATGACTGCCGCCACCGGTATGACCCTGGTTGTGGTCCCTCGGTTGCACATACTCATTATCTCGCTCTAATAATTGAGCCCTGTTTACAACATCTGAATATAAAGAAAATTTATGAGAGATAAGATATTGCCGAATCTCGGGTTTTAGACCTCTCAGAAACATCCTTGTCATTCGTTCCTCATTTTCGACCAAATGAGGTGCAAACCTGGATAACTCTGCAAACTTCGCCTCGTACTGGGACACCGTCATGTTGTTTTGTTCCAGTCTAATAAACTCAACCTCCTTCATATGACGAATACTTTCAGGAAAGTACTTGTCATTGAACAGTTTTTGAAATGTTTCCCAGGACATGTTGAGTGCGTCAGGCTGGGTACGCTTCACAGACTCCCACCAGTAGTCTGCCTCACCGCGGAACATAAATGTGGCGAATGGAACCTTCTGTTCCTCCGTGCATCCCAAGACATCAAATATCTTGGTAATTTGCTTGACCCACGTTTCCGCCATGATCGGATCCGGCTTTCCCTTAAATTCTGGTGGTCCCAATTCTTTGAACTGCTTAGCTGTGACAAACCGCGCGTTGTTATCATTTCCACCCGTATTCTGCACACGAGTCTCCCTCGTCTGATTTTGCATGAACTGCAAAAAGCTCCTAAACATTCCATCATTCATCGTTTGCTCGGTAACGTTGTTTACAGGAGGAATATTGCCTTCCTGTTGCACGTTCCCCTGGGTAGTGATCAAAGGTGTCTCCACGGTCAAATAAACTTAGTCAGGTCATACTAGCGAAGGAATTCCCCGTCTCTCCCCTCCTAGTTCTTGTCTCACATCTCAGCCAGGGATCATATCCCTAAGCTCTGATACCAACTGTGACGCCCCCAGAATAGGTATACAACACCCATTCTGAGTCGCCAAATACATGGTACAGAAAGCAAACTACAACTTCAATAATACAATTGTCGTGCAAAATACGACAACACATACTGTGAGTTTAAATACAAATATTATCTTCTAGACAATATCCACACTCAAATAAATCCTCATTACAATTATTCAAACACTATTTTACAGAAATAGTGAGGACTGCTAATACATCTTTCTAGAACCATCACTCCATACCCCGACTAGATCCTGCTATGTTCTCACCTCCTGAGAAGAAAAATGGAACAAAAAGGAAAAGGGTGAGCTCAACTAGCCCAGTAAAGAATATTATGACTAAGATAATATACAACAAATTATCGTTAGTCTTCAACAGGGAAAAATCTGATAAAATATAATCGACAACAAGTTTTAGATCAACAACTGCAGCGGAAACAGCAAACCATTAGAAGAGTCAAGTAGAGAAAGAATTCTACTATCTTCTAAGATTTAAAAGTCCATCATCAATATTTTATCCCTGTAACATCAATTAATAATCATCTTTAACCAAATATTCATCTTTGCACTACAGGCCAAAGATATTCATTTGTATCATCAGTCGGTCATGTTCATCTCAACACCTGTTCATCTTTGCACTACAGGCCAAAGATATTCATCAAGTAATTATACATCTTTGCACTACAGGCCAAAGATATTCAGTAATATCATCATTTAGGACTGAGGATGATGAAAAATATCTTAAAGAGAACGAATCCAATGAGACAGAAGGACAAATAGTAGGGATTCGTATAACAGTTTATCCAAGATCAATAATACTTCATAATAATCAATTGTGAAGCAGAATTCAAAAATAAAGATCAAAACATGGATACAATCAAAGATAGTAACCATAATAGACATCTTGGACAAAAGGAAAATTTTATTTTTCGGTGAATAGTGCCGTATTCGTGAATAGTGCCGTATACGTGAATAGTAACCCCCGACACAAAAAGTTCCAAATTTGATAAAAACTCATATCAATATTTCAGCATAATGATATTGAAGAAAATAATATCATTAAGAAGAAAATAATATCCCTTACCTCAAAATATCAGTACTTCTGGTCGGAATACCGGTATAAGGCTGAAAGAAACTTGCTCTGATGAATAGAAACTCTCAAAGTATCTAAATACTCACAAAATACACTCAATAATCTAGAGAGAGAAAGAGAGAAAACTTGTTTCTGGTGTGATTTTCAATTCTAACTTAGCCCTCTATTTATAGGAAAATTTTGGTAGGTTTGACCTGCAACCTGATGGCTTTACCTGCTACTATTCCCACCCACCACATTTGAAATATAATTCAGCACATTTCTTCACCAACCACAAGTGGGGCCCACCAATTCTAGAATTTTCCACCAAAATGATAAACTCCGAAAATTCAACAATTTCTGAACCAGTCATCTTGTAAAATTCATAATAAATCATACGTTCATTTTTAACGGTTCAAAATTTGTGGACATATACTCAACTTATATATGTATAACATATCCAAAAATTACCACGATCCAACGGTCGGATTAAAAATTATAACCCCCGCAATATTTCTCAAAAACCCTGATTTTTAATACCTCCATTCCGACAAAAATACTGATAAAACCTCAACATTAACTCCTTCATTTTTAACCACAAAAATATATCCCTCATTTATATCCACATAAAATAAATATTTCCTTATCATATGAATCAATAATTAATTATTCACAAATAATATTACAGAATCACATTTATGACAACCAGGCCGTTCCCAGGAAAGAGGGGGCTTTCCAATAAGGATTTCTCCTTACTGGCGCGCAATTAGATGACCAAACCTCTCCTTAGACAGAACTTTCTAGACATTGCCAATAATGTTATCTAATAATATTATTCAAATAATATGAATTATTGATCTGATAAATGAAAATACTGTGCAGCAACAATTATTGAAACAACAATAATATAAAATATCAACGCAGCAATTATTGAATCAATAAAATAAAATATTGAATAATAACTACTGTAACAATTATTGAGTAGTGCCTTCTTACGTAAGAATCAATAATTGGTGCAATACCGTGTGCTACTGTATTTTAACCACCGGGTATTCCAACAGTATTAACGGTAACAACTACGCCGTTATTTATAAACAACTTATACTTGTCGTTTTCTTCATCCAATCGCTTTCCGTTATGGGGCCCACACAAGGCTGCGTCGTCGTACGAATATTCCCCGACAGCAAGAATATTCCACGACCAACCGAATATTCACCGACCAAAAATAAATATTTTATAACCACTTGCTTATTTTGCAAAATTTGCACATTTCACCCATAACCAAAGTATTATATCAAATTAACCCCTTATTATTCACAATAATATTTAGAGAAAATTTGATTTTATTCATTAATAAGTTGGGGTCTTACAATTTTTATTATAAAAGTTGTTTAAAACATGTTAAACATGTCTGTGGGCCCATTTCTTGACTGAAATTTGATTATAGCCTGTAAAATCGTCCGTTTGTGGATTTAGGTCAATTTCTGTTTAAAATTTGGAAAAACTTTTTTCTGTAAAGTTGTAGAGAATTGAATTTCCTATAAAAAATAGCGTGATTCGAATTTTCTGACAAAAGAGCTATTTATTATGAATTATTGAAGTTTCGAAATTCCTGAATAATTGATTTTTGGAGTTTAAAATATTTTTAATAAGAAAAACTTTTTTTTTCTTTAGATGAGGTGTGTGTGGCTGATGTTGGACCAGATTTGTGTGCGTAGGAAATTTTGATATATATATATATTAATATTATATTAAATTTTTTGCTTTGGTGTTCTAAGCATTTTTCTATAAATAGGGTGCTTAGGTTAGAATTGAAAATCACACAAGAAATTAAAGATTTCTCTCTCTTTCTCTCTCGATATTTTGAGCGTATTCTTATGAGTATTTTAATACTGTGAGTGTTGTTATACGGTGCAAGTTCAAGTCATAGCCTATATCCGATGTTTCAACTAGAAGTACTGTCTTTACCAGGTAAGGGATGTTATTTTATTCGAAAATGATATTATTACTTCAATATCATTGTGCCGAAATATTGGTTGGAAATTTTTATCAAATGTGAAACTTTTCATGTCGGGGTTACTATTCATGAGTTACTATTCATGAGTACTATTCACGAAGCATGATAATGTTTTTTTATGAAATTTCTATCTTTTAGTGTCGGAGTCATTATTCACGCATACGACACTATTCACGAATACGGCACTATTCACAGAAAAATTAAATTTTTTTTCCGTCCAAAATATCTATTCTGGATACTAGCTTTGATTGTATCCATGTTTTGATCATTCTTGAATTTTACTCAACTATGATTACTTATGAGGTATTTTTGAACATGGAATTGCTGAAATACGAATCCTTAATTGTGACGCCCCCAAAATAGGTATACAACACCCATTCTGAGTCGCCAAATACATGGTACAGAAAGCAACTACAACTTCAATAATACAATTGTCGTGCAAAATACGACCACACATACTGTGAGTTTGAATAAAAATATAGTCTAACAGAGATTATACAAACTCAAAAGGAGTCCTTATTACAATTATTGATATACTATTTTACAAAATAGTGAGGAATACTAATACATTTATCCTGAACCATCACTCCATACCCCGGCTAGTTCCTGCTATGTTCTCACCTCTTGGAAAGAAAAATGGAACAAAAAGGAAAAGAGTGAGCTCAACTAGTGCAGTAAAAAATATTATGACTAAGATAATATACAACAAATTATCATTAGTCTTCAACATGAAAAAATCTGATAGAATATAATAGACAACAAGTTTTAGATCAATAAATGCAGCGAAAACAACAATCCATTAGAAGAGTCACGTAGAGAATGAGTTCTACTATCTCCTAAGATTTAAAAGTTCATCATCAATATTTTATCCCTGTAACAACAATCAATATTTATCTTTGTACTACAGGCCAAAGATATTCATTTATATCACCAGTCGGTCATGTTCATCTCAACACCTGTTTATCTTTGCACTACGGGCCAAAGATATTCATCAGTTAATCATTCATCTTTGCACTACAGGCCAAAGATATTCATTTATATCACCATTTAGGACTGAGGATGATGAAAAATCAAAACACGGATTAGATTTCAAGAATAAGGGTCACAACAGATAATTTGAAGGAAAGAAGAAAAAATGTTTTTTTTGTGAACAGTACCCGTGAACAGTACCGTGAACAGTAACCGTGAACAGTAACCTTGAACAGTACCAAGTCATAAAAAATTCCAAATTTGATAAAAAGTTCAGACCAATATTCCTATAAAATGATATTAGATGAAACGAAATTTCTAATCATTTCAGGAATTATAGAAGCAAAACTTACCATAGTAAGTTCAAATTTAGAGAATATGAAATGAAATAATATCCCTTCTATACTATGGAGTATGAAAGAAAATAATATTTCTTACGAGTATTGAAATAAAATAATATCCTTTACCTTGGTAGAAACTGGATTTGACTGGAATATCGGATATTATTCTGAGAAAATCTTGCAGAAAAACTACACTCAAAATATTCTTATACTCAAGAAAAATACTCACAATACTCTAGAATAAAAAATTCTGATTATCAATTGGTGTGTTGAGGAAGGAGGGTTACCCCTCTATTTATAGCAATGGTGGAAGAAGAAAAAAACAGATAGCGCCTAACAATTCTCCTTTTTCTCTTCTGCCTAACATCATACGTATCATTCTCACATTTTCATAAGGGTGGGGGCCACCTTTGAAAACAAACTTGGTAGGCAAAACCCACCAATCATTTCTACCACTCAATGGCCTTTATTCTTTATAATTGAGAGCCCGCAAATTTGAAAACACCAAGAAATTTTCTCCATTTTCCTGCATACCTAACTAATGCCTAACTTTCCCTTCCTTTTTGGCTAAAGGCCCACACATTGGAAAATTCTCTTGCAGGCAAATTCTCCACCAATTAACCAGGTGGTCCCCTAGGAGAAATTATGTTATCAGCACATGGTTTTGAACCAAATAATGCAGCACACCAATTATGAAAATCAAGGAAATACACCAAGCGTCCTCACCTCCATTTTTCCTTAACAAATTCAAGTGATAAAATATATTATAATTACAAAAAATTATATTATTATTTTATCACATTATTACAATGTAATATTATAATAATATATTTGAATAAATATTTTATCGGAGAAAAATAATTGTCAAACTTTCAACAAATAATTCATGCAAAAATCCTTCATTTATAACCACATAAAATAAATCCATCATTTATATCCTCATAAAATAAATATTTCCTTATCATATAAATCAATAATTGATTATTCACAAATAATATTATAGAATCACAATAATGGCAACCAGGCCGTTCCTAGGAAAGAGGGGGCTTTCCAATAAGGATTTCTCCTTACTGGCGCGCAATTAGGTGACCAAACCTCTCCTTAGACAGAACTTTCTAGACATTGCCAATAATGCTATCTAATAATATTATTCAAATAATATAAATTATTAATCTGATAATGGAAAATACTGTGCAGTGACAATTATTGAAACAACAATAATACAAGATAACAACACAACAATTATTGAATCAATAAAATAAAATATTGAACAGTAACTACTATAACAATTATTGAGTAGTGCCTTCTTACGTACAAATTAATAATTCAACTATACTGTGCAATACTGTGTGCTACTGTGCAACTACGCGTATTACTGTATTTTAACCGATGGGTAACTCAACAGTGTTAACGGTAACAATTTATGCCGTTATTTATAAAACTTAATCTTTGTCATTTTCTTCATCCGACATATATTCTATTATGGGCCCCACAATTGACTGTGCCGTCGTATTGATATTCCCGACAAGAAGAATATTCCACGACCAAACGAATATTCCCCGACAACAATGATTATTTTATAACAACTTGCTTTATTTTGCAAAATTTGCACATTTTACCCATAACCAAAGTATTATATCAATTAATACCTTATTATTCACAATAATAAATAGAGGAAATTCGATTTTATTTATAATAAGTTGGGGTCTTACAACCTCCCCTCCTTATGAAATTTCATCCTCGAAATTGATGTACGTACCTGATGTTTCGAAAAGGTGAGGATACATCGCTTTCATTTCTGATTCCAACTCCCAAGTCATTTCTTCAATAGCATAGTTTCTCCACAAAACCTTAACTTGTGGTATAACCTTCGTGCGTAGGACATGCTCTTTCCTATCCAAGATCTTAACAGGTACCTCTTCGTACGTTAAATCTTCGGCTATCTCGTATGGTTCTAACGCAATAATATGGTTCGGGTCTTTCACATATTTACGAAGCATGGATATATGAAAAACATTATGAACACAAGACATACTTGGAGATAATGCCACATTTCCTATTCGGTCAAGAATCTCAAATGGACCAACAAATCTTGGATTGAGCTTTCCTCTCTTTCCAAATCTTGTAACTCCCTTCCACGGTGCAACACGTAACAGTACATGATCTCCAATATTAAACTCCACGTCCTTTCTATGAAGATCAGCATAACTCTTTTGTCGATCTTGTGAGGTTTGAATACGTTGTCGAATCATTTGGATCTTTTCTGTAGTCATGCGTACTAATTCTGGTCCCAACAATGTTGCTTCTCCCACCTCGTCCCAGCATACTGGAGAGCGACATTTTCTTCCATACAACGCCTCGAATGGAGCCATACCTACACTTTCTTGATAACTGTTGTTTTAGGAGAATTCCACCAGTGGTAGGTACTTATCCCAACTCCCTTTGAAATCTAGGATACAGAGTCTTAATAGATCTTCAAGAGTTTGAATAGTCCTCTCTGATTGTCCGTCCGTTTGAGGATGGTATGCTGAACTGAATCGTAAATCCGTGCCCATAGCTTTCTACAAGCTAACCCAAAATCTTGAAGTGAATCTTGGGTCACGATCCGAAACTATAGATACCGGCATGCCATGCAATCTCACAATCTCATTCATGTACATACGAGCAAGGCGTTCAAGGGAATAAGTCTCACGTATCGGTAAGAAATGATAAGACTTGGTTAATCTATCAACAATAACTCAAATCACATCTATACCGTGAGAAACTTTGGGAAGACCTGTAACAAAATATATGGTAATGTGTTCCCACTTCCATTTCAGAATCTCAAGTGGTTGTAATGGACCCTTTGGCACTTGATGCTCTGCCTTTACACGTTGACAGGTTAAACACCTCGAGATAAACTCCGCGATCTCTCTCTTCATATTATTCCACCAAAATGTATGTCGAATATCATGATACATTTTGGTACTCCCATGATGGATTACAAACAGGGTGTTGTGTGCCTCCATCATGATTCTATGCTTCAAGTCAGAATCGCTAGGAACACAAAGTCTGGAGTTGAATCTAAGCATTCCTTCTTCATTGATTCTTGCTTCCGGAATAACTCCTTCTTGCACTTTCTTCTTCATACGCATCAACCCCAGGTCTATAGCTTGAACAGCTTTAACTTTATCGATTAAAGTCGGTTCTACTCGTATATTTGATATCATCATGTGGGTATTTAGAGCCTTCATCTCTATCTCCATCCTTTGCAAGTAACACAAAATGGGCCTTTGCATTGACAATATCGCACTCGTACTCACATATGATATTCTACTCAATGCGTCAGCTACTACGTTCGCTTTTCCAGGATGATATTAAATAGTGTGATCGTAATCTTTCAATAGTTCAAGCCAACGTCGTTGCCGCATATTGAGTTCTTTTTGGGTGAAGAAATACTTGAGGCTTTTATGGTCCGTATAAATCTCCACTTTCTCCCCATACAAGTAGTGTCTCAAAATTTTTAATGCAAAAACGACTGCTGCCAACTCCAGATCATGAGTAGGATAATTCCTCTCATATTCTTTGAGTTGTCGTGAGGCATAGGCTATGACTTTCCCATATTGCATGAGAACACATCCTAACCCTTTGCCTGAAGCATCGTTGTAGATAACAAATCCATCCGTACCAGATGGTATTGCCAGAACAGGTGCCGAAATGAGTCTCCTTTTGAGCTCTTGGAAACTCCTCTCGCATTCCTCGCTCCATACGAATTTTGTATCTTTCCGAGTCAACTGAGTTAACGGAGTAGCAATTCGAGAAAATCCTTCCACGAATCTCCGATAATAACCAGCTAAGCCCAGAAAGCTGCGTACTTCGGTCACCGACTTCGGTTGCTCCCAACTTTGTATGGCTTCAATCTTCGACGGGTCAACAGATACTCCATGTTTTGACACCACGTGCCCAAGGAATGCTACTTCCTCAAGTCAGAACTCGCATTTCTTTAGCTTGGCATATAGCTTGTTTTCACGAAGCCTTTCCAATATCAGCTTCAAATGGTGCTCATGATCTTCACGGCTTTTGGAATAGATGAGGATGTCATCAATAAAGACAACAACGAATTGATCCAAATATTGCTTGAATACTCTGTTCATCATATCCATGAAAGCAGCTGGAGCATTAGTCAATCCGAACGACATGACTAAGAATTCATAATGCCCGTACCGAGTTCTGAAGGCAGTCTTTGGAATATCCTCAGTTTTAATCTTCAGCTGATGATATTCTTTGAAAAAAATTGTGCTCCTTGCAACTGGTCGAACAGGTCATCAATGCGAGGTAATGGATACCTATTCTTGATGGTAACATGGTTCAATTCTCGGTAGTCAATACAAAGTCGCATACTCCCGTCTTTCTTCTTTACGAATAAAACAGGAGCACCCTAAGGAGATGTACTAGGACGAATGAAACCGATGTCTAATAACTCCTGCAGTTGGACTTTTAACTCCTGAAGTTCAATAGGAGCCATTCGATATGGGGTTTTAGAAATGGGTTTTGTACCCGGTTAAAGGTCAATAAAGAATTCAACATCACGTTCTGGGGGTAGACCGAGAAGTTCTTCTGGAAATACATCGGGAAATTCTCTAACAACAGAAATATTATTTAAATCTGACTTGTCTTTGTTCAAATCCATAACATGGGCTAAGAAAGCTTGACATCCGTTTTTTAATAAACGAATAGCTTTGTGGCTTGATATGACAGTGACTGATTTTAGTGGTTTAGTAGTTTGAATTCGTATAATAGGTTGACTAGGAATATGAAAACTAACAACCTTACGAAAATAATCAATTTTAGCATGATGAGTGGTTAACCAATCAATTCCTAAAATCACATCAAAAGAAAGTATTTTTAAAGAGATAAGATCAACAGATAATGTGATAGTGCCAACTTAGATCATGCAAGATTTATAAACTGTAGATGTAACGAAGGTTTCACCCAACGGAGTTTCAACAGATTAGTCAAAGTCCAATTTCTCCGGAGTCAAATTTAAACGTTGAGCACAAGAAGGAGAGATAAAAGAATGGGTAGAACCGGTATCTAGTAAGGTATAAAATTCACAAAAGTTTATGATAAGCTTACCCGCGATCACCTCGTTTGGGTTCCTCGCGTTTTGTGCCATCAAGACAAACGCCCTTCCAGGAACCACCGACTTTGACTTGTCCTGGACAGCCTTTGGAGTCACCATTCCCGTTGAACTTAGTTTCACGACTAGACAATCTCTAGCTATATGACCTTCTTTTCCACAGTTATAACACACCTTGGATTGTTGTGGGTAGTTTGGGCTGATGTGTCCCTCTTTCCCGCATTTGTAACAAACGATCGGTGCTCGTTCTCCTCCCTTATAAATAGTTGATGTTTGTGCTGACGTCTTCACGTTATCATTGTTGTACCTTCTCTTTTTGAAATCTCCTCCCGACTCGTTCCTTCTATTATCACGGCCACGATTACCACTAGAGTGGTTACCGCTTTTGTCCGAATGTTTTCCTCCCTGCTGGTTTTCATTGCTTCGATGACTGCCGCCACCGGTATGACCCTGGTTGTGGTCCCTTGGTTGAACATACTCATTATCTCGCTCTAATAATTGAGCCATGTTTACAACATATGAATATAAAGAAAATTTATGAGAGATAATATATTGCCGAATCTCGGGCTTTAGACCTCTCAGAAACATTCTCGTCATTCGTTCCTCATTCTTGACTAAATGAGGTGCAAACCTGGATAACTCTGCAAATTTCGCCTCGTACTGGGACACCGTCATGTTGTTTTGTTCCAGTCTGATAAACTCCACCTCCTTCATATGACGAATACTTTCAGGAAAGTACTTGTCATTAAATAGTTTCTAAAACGTTTCCCAAGACATGCTGAGTGCGGCCGGCTGGGTACGCTTCACAGACTCCCACCAGTAGTCTGCCTCACCTCAGAACATAAAGGTGGCGAATGGAACCTTCTGTTCCTCCGTGCATCCCAAGACATCGAATATCTTGGTAATTTGCTTAACCCACGTTTCCGCCATGATCGGATCTGGCTTTCCCTTAAATTCTGGTGGTCCCAACTCCTTGAATTGCTTGGCTGTGACAAGCCGCGCATTGCTAGCATTTCCACCCGTATTTTGTGCATGAGTCTCCCTCGTCTGGTTTTGCATGAACTGTAAAAAGCTCCTAAACATTCCATCGTTCATCGTTTGCTCCGTAGTGTTGTTTACAGGAGGAATATTGCCTTCCTATTGTACGCTCTCCTGGTTTATGACTAAAGGTTATTCCACGGTTTCATATACTCCATTGTTAACGTTCTCAGCAGCCATTCTTAAATACTGCCATAAAACAAGGGTTAATTAAATAATTAACATATCACATAATATCCCTATATTATAACCGAACAACAAATAAGCTTAGGTATGACACACTAGCGAAGGATTTACTCATCTCTCCCCTCCTAGTTCTATTCCCCGATCTCCGCCAGAGACCATATCCCTAAGCTCTGATAACAACTGTGACGCCCCCAAAATAGGTATACAACACCCATTCTGAGTCGCCAAGTACATGGTACAGAAAGCAACTACAACTTCAATAATACAATTGTCGTGCAAAATACGACCACACATACTCTGAGTTTGAATACAAATATAGTCTAATAGAGGTTATACAAACTCAAAAGGAGTCCTTATTACAATTATTGATATACTATTTTACAAAATAGTGAGGACTACTAATACATTTATCCTGAACCACCACTCCATACCCCGGCTAGTTCCTGCTATGTTTTCACCTCCTT
This sequence comes from Panax notoginseng, assembly GCA_016801055.1. Classification (NCBI taxonomy): domain Eukaryota; kingdom Viridiplantae; phylum Streptophyta; class Magnoliopsida; order Apiales; family Araliaceae; genus Panax; species Panax notoginseng. The sequence goes on from CM029019.1 coordinate 75,799,040, forward strand.
GGAAGAAAAATGGAACAAAAAGGAAAAGGGTGAGCTCAACAAGCCCAGTAAAGAATATTATGACTAAGATAATATACAACAAATTATCATTAGTCTTTAACATGGAAAAATCTGATAGAATATAATAGACAACAAGTTTTAGATCAACAAATGCAGCGGAAACAACAATCCATTAGAAGAGTCACGTAGAGAATGAGTTCTACTATCTCCTAAGATTTAAAAGTCCATCATCAATATTTTTTCCCTGTAACAACAATCAATATTCATCTTTGCACTACAGGCCAAAGATATTCATTTATATCACCAGTCGGTCATGTTCATCTCAACACCTGTTCATCTTTGCACTACGTGCCAAAGATATTCATCAGTTAATCATTCATCTTTGCACTACAGGCCAAAGATATTCATTTATATCACCATTTAGGACTGAGGATGATGAAAAATCAAAACACGGATTAGATTTCAAGAATAAGGGTCACAACAGATAATTTGAAGGAAAGAAGAAAAAATGTTTTCTTTTCTTTTGTGAACAGTACCCGTGAACAGTACCCATGAACAGTAACCGTGAACAGTAACCGTGAATAGTACTCGTGAACAATACCCAGTCATGAAAAGTTCTAAATTTGATAAAAAGTTCAGACCAATATTCCTATAAAATGATATTAGATGAAACGAAATTTCTAATTATTTCAGGAATTATAGAAGCAATACTTACCATAGTAAGTTCAAATTTAGAGAATATGAAATGAAATAATATCCCTTCCATACTATGGAGTATGAAAGAAAATAATATTTCTTACAAGTATTGAAATAAAATAATATCCTTTACCTTGGTAGAAACTGGCCTTTATTCTTTATAATTGAGAGCCCATAAATTTGAAAACATCACATTCTGCAAGAAATTTTCTCCATTTTCCTGCATACCTTACTAATGCCTAACTTTCCCTTCCTTTTAATTGGCTAAAGGCCCACACATTGGAAAATTCTCTTGCAGACAAATTCTCCACCAATTAACCAGGTGGTCCCCTAGGAGAAATTATGTTATCAGCACATGGTTTTGAACCAAATAATGCAGCACACCAAATATGAAAATCAAGGAAATACACCAAGCGTCCTCACCTCCATTTTTCCTTAACAAATTCACGTGATAAAATATATTATAATTATAAAAAATTATATTATTATTTTATCACATTATTACAATGTAATATTATAATAATATATTTGAATAAATATTTTATCGGAGAAAAATAATTGTCAGACTTTCAACAAATAATTCATGCAAAAATCATTCATTTATAACCACATAAAATAAATCCATCATTTATATCCGCATAAAATAAATAATTCCTTATCATATAAATCAATAATTGATTATTCACAAATAATATTACAGAAACACAATAATGGCAACCATGTCGTTCCCAAGAAAGAGGGGGCTTTCCAATAAGGATTTCTCCTTACTGGCGCGCAATTAGGTGACCAAACCTCTCTTTAGACAGAACTTTCTAGACATTACCAATAATGCTATCTAATAATATTATTCAAATAATTTGAATTATTGTTCTGATAATGAAAAATACTGTGCAATGACAATTATTGAAACAATAATAATATAAGATAACAACGCAGCAATTATTGAATCAATAAAATAAAATATTAAACAGTAACTACTGTAACAATTATTGAGATGTGCCTTCTTACATACGAATCAATAATTCAACTATACTGTGCAATACCGTGTGCTACTGTGCAACTACGCGTATTACTTAATTTTAACCGCTGGGTAACTCAACAGTGTTAATGGTAACAATTTACGCCGTTATTTATAAAACTCAATCTTTGTCGTTTTCTTCATCCGACAGATATTTCGTTATGGGCCCCACAATTGACTGCGCCGTCGTATGGATATTCTCGACAAGAAGAATATTCCACAACCAAACGAATATTCCCCGACAACAATGATTATTTTATAACCACTTGTTTTATTTTGCAAAATTTGCACATTTCACCCATAACCAAAGTATTATATCAATTAACACCTTATTATTCACAATAATAAATAGAGAAAATTCGATTTTATTTATAATAAGTTGGGGTCTTACATTAATATTTATTCTTTTGTTTCACTGGATTCGTTTTTTTTAAAATATTTTTCATCATCCTCAGTCCTAAATGATGATATAACTGAATATTTTTAGCCTGTAGTGCAAAGATGAATGATTTCTGATGAATATCTTTGGCTCGTATTGCAAAGATGAACAGGTGTTTAGATGAACATGACCAACTGATGAATATCTTTGGCCTGTAGTGTAAAGATGAATATTTGATTCCAGATATTTATTGATTGATGTTACAGGGATAAAAGATAGATGATGAACTTTTAAATTCATATATAGAAGATAGTAGATTTCATTCTCTACTTAACTCTTCTAATGAATTATTATTTCCGCTGCAAATATTGATTTAAAACATGTTGTCTATTGTATTCTATTAGATTTTTTCCTGTTGAAGACTAACGATAATTTGTTTTATATTATCTTAGTCATAATGTTCTTTACTGGGCTAGTTGAGCTCACCCTTTTCCTTTTATTCCATTTTTCTTCTAAGGAGGCGAGAATGTAGCGAGTACTAATCGGGGTATGGAATGAATGTTCTAGAAAGTCATTTTAGTAGTCCTCACCATTTTTGTAAAATAATACATCAATAATTGTAATGAGGACTTATTTGAGTGTGGATATTGTCTAGATTGCAATATTTGTATTTAAACTCACAGTTTTTATGTTGTATTAATAAAGTTATAGTTGTTTATGTACCATGTATTTTGACGACTCAGAATGGGTGTTGTATACCTATTTTGGGGGCGTCACAGTTGGTATCAAAGCTTAGGGACATGATCTCTAGTGGAGATCGGGGAATAGAACTAGGAGGGGAGAGACGAGTAAATCCTTCGCTAGTGTGTCCCACCTAAGCTTATTTGTTGGGCGGTCATAATATAAGGATATTATGTGATATGTTAATTGCTTAAATTAACCCTTATTTTATGCCAGTATTTGAGAATGTCGACTGAGAATGTTAACAGTGGAGTAAATGAAACTGTGGAGACACCTGTTCTCACCAACGAGGAGAACGTGCAATAGGCTGGCAATGTTCCTCCTGTGAACAACACCAATGAGCAGATGATGAACGATGGGATGTTTAGAAGCTTTTTGCAATTCATGCAAAACCAGATGAGGGAGACTCGTGTTCAAAATATAGGAGGAAATTATAGCAATTCACTGTTTGTCACAGCCAAGCAGTTCAAAGAATTGGGACCACCAGAATATAAGGGAAAGTCGAATCCGATCATGGCAGAAATGTGGGTCAAGCAAATTACCAAGATATTCGATGTCTTAGGATGCACAGAGGAACAAAGATTCCATTCGCCACCTTTATGTTCCGTGGCGAGGCAGACTACTGGTGGGAGTCTGTGAAGCGTACCCATCCAGCCGCACTCAACATGTCTTGGGAGACATTTTAGAAACTATTCAATGACAAGTACTTTTCTGAAAGTATTCGTTATATGAAGGAGGTAGAGTTTATTAGACTAGAGTAGAATAACATGACGGTGTCCCAGTACGAGGCGAAGTTTGTAGAGTTGTCCAGGTTTGCAGCTCATTTGGTGGAGAATGAGGAACGTATGACGCGGATGTTTCTGAGAGGTTTGAAACCCGACATACGTCATTATCTCATTTCTCATAACGAGTACAGTCAACCGAGGGATCACAACCAGGATCATACCGGTGACAGCAGTCATCAGAACAATGATAACCAGCGGAGAAAGAAAAATACAAACAAGAATGACAACCACTCTGGTGGTAATCGTGGCCATAAAAATAGAAGAAGCGAGTCGGGAGGAGATTTTAAAAAGAGGAGATTCAACAATGACAATACGAAGACGTCAGCACCAGCAACAACTGGTTCCAAGGGAGGAGAACAACCACCGGTCATATGCTATAAGTGCAAAAAAGAAGGACATATCAGCCCAAACTGCCCACAACAGTTTAAGGTATGTTATAATTATTGAAAGGAAGGACATATCGCTCGAGATTGCACTGTAACGAAACCAAGTTCAGCGGGGATGGTGACTCAAAAAGCTGTCCCAGAAAAGTCAAAGTCAATGGTTCCTGGAAGAGCGCTTGTCCTGACTGGTCAATATGCGAGGAACCCAAACGAGGTGATCACGGGTAAGCTAATCATAAATTCATGCGAAGTTTATACCTTACTAGATACCGGTGCTACCCATTCATTTATTTCTCCTGCTTGTGCTCAACGTTTAAACTTGACTCCGGAGAAGTTAGACTTTGATTTATCTGTGGAGACTCCGTTAGGAGAAACTTTCATCACATCCACTGTTTATAAATCTTGTTTGATCCAAGTTGGCACCATCACCTTACATGTTGACCTTCTCTCTTTAAAGATACTTACTTTTGATGTGATTTTAGGGATTGATTGGTTAACTACTCATCATGCTAAAATTGATTATTTTCGTAAGGTTGTTAGTTTTCATATTCATAACCAACCTGTTGTGCGAATTCAAGCAACTAAGCCATTAAAATCAATCATTGTTATATCAAGCCATAAAGCTATTCGTTTATTAAAAAGTGGATGTCAAGCTTTCTTAGCCCATGTTATGGATTTGAATAAAGACACGTTAAATTTGAATAATATTCATGTTGTTATTGACTTTCCTGACGTATTTTATGAAGAACTTCCCGGTCTACCCCTGGAACGTGAAGTTGCATTCTTTATTGATCTTGAACCTGGTACAAAGCCCATTTCTAAAACTCCATATCAAATGGCTCCTATTGAACTTCAGGAGTTAAAGGTCCAACTACAAGAGTTGTTGGACATCGGTTTCATTCATCCTAGTACATCTCCTTGGGGCGCTCCTATTTTATTTGTAAAGAAGAAAGACGGGAGTATGCGACTTTGTATTGATTACCGGGAATTAAACCATATCATTATCAAGAATAGGTATCCGCTACCTCGTATTGATGACCTGTTTGACCAGTTACAAGGAGCACAATTCTTTTCAAAGATCGATCTTCATTCTGGATATCATCAGCTGAAGGTTAAAACTGAGGATATTTCGAAGACTGCCTTCAGAACTCGGTACGGGCATTATGAATTCCTAGTCATGTCTTTTGGATTGACTAATGCTCCTGCGGCTTTCATGGATATGATGAACCGAGTATTCAAGGATTATTTGGATCAGTTCGTTGTTGTCTTTATTGATGACATCCTCATATATTCTAAAAGCCGTGAAAATCATGAGCACCATTTGAAGCTGGTACTCCAAAGGCTGCGTGAAAACAAGTAATATGCTAAGTTGAAGAAATGCGAGTTCTGGCTTGAGAAAGTAGTATTCCTAGGGCACGTGGTGTCAAAACATGGAGTATCTGTTAACCCGGCAAAGATTGAAGCAATACAAAGTTGGGAGCAACCAAAGACGGTGACCAAAGTACGTAGCTTTCTGTGCTTAGCTGGTTATTATCGGAGATTCGTGGAAGAGTTTTCTCGAATCGCTACCCCGTTAACTCAGCTGACTCGAAAAGATATCAAATTTGTATGGAGCGAGGAATGCGAGAAGTGTTTTCAAGAGCTTAAGAGGAGACTCATTTCGGCACCTGTTTTGACCATACCATCTGGTTCGGATGGATTTGTTATCTACAGCAATGCTTCAGGCAAAGGGCTAGGATGTGTTCTCATGCAACGTGGAAAAGTTATAGCCTATGCCTCGTGACAACTTAAAGAATATGAGAGGAATTATCCTACTCATGATCTAGAGTTGGCAGCAGTCGTTTTCGCGCTAAAGATCTGGAGTCACTATCTATATGGGGAGAAAGTGGAGATATATTCAGACCATAAAAGCCTCAAATATTTCTTCACTCAAAAAGAACTCAACATGCGGCAACGACGTTGGCTCAAGTTGTTGAAAGATTACGACCACACTATTCAATACCATCCTGGAAAAGTAAACGTGGTAGCTGACGCGTTGAGTAGAAGATCATATGCAGAAACGAGTTCGATGATGTCAAGTATACGCATAGAACCAACTTTAATCGATAAAGTTAAAGTTGCTCAAGCCACAGACCCAAAGCTGATGCGTATTAAGAAGAAAGTGCAAGAAGGTGTTATTCCAGAAGCAAGAATCGATGAAGAAGGAATACTTTGAGTCCACTCCAGACTTTGTGTTCCTAACGATTCTGATTTGAAGTACAAGATCATGATGGAGGCACACAATACACCATTTGCAATCCATCTTGGAAGTACCAAAATGTATCATGATCTTTGACATACATTTTGGTGGAACAATATGAAGAGAGAGATTGCAAAGTTTATCTCGAGGTGTTTAGCTTGTCAACGTGTAAAGGCAGAGCATCAAGTGCCAAAGGGTCTATTGCAACCACTTGAGATTCCGAAATGGAAGTGGGAACCCATTACCATGGATTTCGTTACAGGTCTTCCCACGGTTTCTCAAGGCATAAATGTTATTTGGGTTATTGTTGATAGACTAACCAAGTCTGCTCATTTCTTACCAATACGGGAGACTTATTCCCTTGAACGTCTAGCTAGTATGTATGTAAATGAGATTGTGAGGTTGCATGGCATGCCAGTATCCATAGTTTCGGATCGTGACCCAAGATTCACTTCAAGATTTTGGGTTAGCTTGCAAAAAGCTATGGGCACGAATTTACGGTTCAGTTCGGCATACCATCGTCAAACAGACGGGCAATCAGAGAGGACTATTCAAACTCTTGAATATCTATTAAGACTTTGTGTCCTAGATTTCAAAGGAAGTTGGGATAAGTACCTACCATTGGTGGAATTCTCCTACAACAACAGTTATCAGGCAAGTATAGGTGTGGCTCCATTTGAAGCATTGTATGGACGAAAGTGTCGCTCTCCAGTATGTTGGGATGAGGTGGGAGAAGCAACGTTGTTGGGACCAGAGTTGGTACGAATGACTACAGAGAAGATCCAAACGATTTGACAACGTATACAAACGGCACAGGATCGACAAAAGAGTTATGCGGATCTTCATCGAAAGGACATGAAATTTGACATTTGGGATCATGTATTGTTGTGTGTGGCTCCATGGAAAGGAGTTACAAGATTTGGGAAGAGAGGAAAGCTCAATCCACGATTTATTGGTCCATTTCAAATTCTTGACCGAGTAGAAAATGTGGCATATAGACTCGCGTTACCTCCAAGTATGTCTCGTGTTCATAATGTTTTTCATATATATGTGCTACGTAAATATGTGAAAGACCCAAACCACGTTATTAAGTTAGAACCGGACGAGATAGCCGAAGACTTAACGTACGAAGAGGTACCTGTCAAGATCTTGAATATGAAGGAGCATGTCCTACGCACGAAGGTCATACCACGAGTTAAAGTTTTATGGAGAAACCATGCTATTGAGGAAATGACCTGGGAGTTGGAAACGGAAATGAAAGCAAGGTATCCTCATCTTTTCGAAAAACCAGGTACGTACGTCAATTTCAAGGATGAAATTTCATAAGGAGAGGAGGTTGTAAGACCCCAAATTATTAATAAATAAAATTTAATTTCCTCTATTTATCATTTTGAAATAGTAAGGGTTGATTTGATTAATGTGGTTAGTTATGGGTAAAATGCGCAAATATTTTAAATAAGCAAGTGGTTATAAAATATTCATTTTTATCGGAGAATATTCGTTTGGTCGTGGAATATTCTTGTTGTTGGAGAATATTCGTACGACGGCGCAGCCTTATATGGGCCCCATAACAGAAAGCGATTGGATGAAGAAAATGACAAGTATAAGTTGTTTATAAATAACGGCGTAGTTGTTACCGTTAATACTGTTGGAATACCCGGTGGTTAAAACACAGTAATACGCGTTGTTGCACAGTAGCACACGGTATTGCACCGATTATTGATTCTTACGTAAGAAGGCACTACTCAATAATGTTTACAGTAATTACTGTTCAATATTTTATTTTATTGATTCAATAATTACTGCGTTGATATTTTATATTACTGTTGTTTCAATAATTGTCACTACACAGTATTTTTCATTATCAGAGTAATAATTCATATTATCTGAATAATATTATAAGATAACATTATTGGCAATGTCTAGAAAGTTCTATCTAAGGAGAGGTTTGGTCATCTAATTGCGCGCCAATAAGGACAAATCATTATTGGAAAGCCCGCTCTTTCTGGGAACTGCCTGGTTGTTGTCAGTATTGTGATTCGGTAATATTATTTATGAATAATTAATTATTCATTTATATGATGAGGAAAATATTCATTTTATGTAGATATAGATGGAGAAATTTTTTTTAAAGTGACAATTATTGAAAATCGATATTTTATCTTTTCTGATAAAATAATATTTTATTATATTATTATAATATAATAATGATAATATTTTTACAATGAATGTGGGATATATGAGTATATAAGGAGAAACAGTATTTTTTTTATAAAAATTATTTAAAACATGTTAAACATGTCTGTGGGCTCATTTCTTGACTGAAATTTGATTATAGCCTCTAAAATCGCCCGTTTATAGATTTCGATCAATTTTTGTTTGGAATTTGGAAAAACTTTCTTCTGCAAAGTTGTAGAGAATTGAATTTCCTATAAAAAAATCTTGAGATTCAAATTTTCTGACAAAAGGACTATTTATTATGAATTATTGAAGTTTCGAAATTCCTGAATAATTGATTTTTGGAGTTTAAAATATTTTTCATAAGAAAAATGTTTTTTTTCTTTAGCTGAGGTGTGTGTGGCTGATGTTGGACCAGATTTGTGTGCGTAGGAAATTTTGATATATATATATATATATATATATATATATATATATATATATATATATATATATATATATTAATATTATATTAAATTTTTTGCTTTGGTGTTCTAAGCATTTTCCTATAAATAGGGTGCTTAGGTTAGAATTGAAAATCACACCAGAAACTAAATATTTCTCTCTTTCTCTCTCGATATTTTGAGCGTATTCTTGTGAGTATTTTAATACTGTGAGTGTTGCTATACGGTGTAAGTTCAAGTCATAGCCTATATCCAGTGTTTCAACTAAAAGTACTGTCCTTACCAGGTAAGGGATGTTATTTTATTCGAAAATAATATTATTACTTCAATATCATTGTTCCGAAATATTGGTTGAAATTTTTTATCAAATTTGAAATTTTCATTTCGGGGTTACTATTCATGAGTTACAACCCCGGATCGCAATTTGGGAGTAACAATTCCAATCTCGGAGATAACCCCGAGGCATGCAGATCAATACCGGCACACACACCGGAGAAGACCGATTAATCTCGGAGATAACCCCTAGGTATCCAGTCTCAGTCCCAACCATGGGAATAGCCACCAACCTTAGTGATAACCTCAAGGAATGCAATTTCGGCGATAACCCCGGAAATGCTTGTTACAAGTGTGACCAGCTTCAATCTCAGCGCTCACAACGAGATCTACTGTACCAGCCCAGTGATAACATCGGGAAGACAGACACACCTCAAGGATGACAATGAGGACCTTCAACCAATTGCAGCAGTCCAATCCCAGCGAAGCTGAGCAACGTCTGCTTTATCAGTCCAATCCGGCGATAACACCGGTGAGGGGCAACATCGTCATCTGACCAACACGATGCCACGCCACGTCGCCTCAACATATCTACGCAACAATGTCCTACAAGACTAATCAATCCCGAGTGACTATTGTACGGGGTAACGGATGAAAGTCGAAGCTTGAAGACCGGAGGGCACCGTCCCATCTTCAATGACTTCGTACAAACTCTAATCCCATGCCATCGCACAACTCTCGACAACGGCAGTCCGAAATAGGTCCTGTATACCTCAAACGGATGCCCGGATTGCACTTCAGAATATCTGAGTGAACATTACAGTGCCTGAGTGCACGTACTTCGAGACGACCCGACCTGAAAAACTCGGGCCAACCCGGGATGCCTCTGGTACACCTGCGGCTCAGCCGTAGGTACACCTGCGGCTAAGATGCCTATAAATATAGGACTTGGGGTGCTGATTTTTGAAGAGAAAACGACGAGGAAGCCCTGCCCAATTTGCTCTGCACTCATCCCATGCAGTATACTTTCCCCTTTTAAACACCTGTGAGCTCATATATAGCCTCTTTTGTACCTACAAAAGCCAGTGTTTACCCACTCTAAAGATATAGAAGTCTTCTTTAGCAGTCAGCTGTAAGCCTTCTCACACACTTTAGAGTCTTTCTCTTCATCTCTGCACACACCCTTCTACACGTTGAAAGTCGTGTTGCTCGTTTTTGCCCGGACTTCGGTCTGTGGTTTTATTTCAGTCTGTATATATATATATATATATATATATATATTGACTAACATTATCGAGTTATGATTCGATTGAGCCTAGATTTCGGTCTGGTGCGTTTACTCGCTTTTATATATATATATATATATATATATATATATATATATATATATATATATATATATATATATATATATATATATATATATAAGCGGGTAAACGCACCGGATATAAAATCCAGTTTATATTTATAAGTTCGATAGCAGTTTATATTTATAAGTATATATATATATATATATATATATATATATATATATATATATGTATATATATATATATATAAAAGCGATAAACGCATCGGATATGGAAATCCAGGCTCATCGAACAAGGTTCGACCACAGTTCGAGTTATGCCTCGATTGAGCCTAGATTTCGGTCTGGTGCGTTTACTCGCTTTTATATATATATATATATATATATATATATATATATATATATATATATATATATATATATATATATATATATATTTCGTCCCACCTGGAGTTTCCTTCGTGGTGGTTGATCGCTTTGTACAGCTTTCTCTACATTTTGTCCTGTCTGGAGTTTCCTCCGTGACGGTTGATAGCTTTTACAGCTTTATTTACGTTTCTGATCCCCCATGGAGGTACTTCGTGGTTGGTGATCATGTATGTATATATATATTTACAGCTTTTATATATATACCTGCTTACTGCGTTTATATCAATTGCGGCATCATGTGAGCCTAGGAATCATGCGATCACAGATTCAGTCCCCTAAATCTAGATTCGGTTCCCGTGATGGACCTTTTCAGCTGTAACCAGCTTGTAAATTTATCTATGATGTTTGGATTTCCTCAGATAGTTTTCATACCCACGAGGAGTTCAACACCTTTTTGTACATTTATTTCGTACGGATGCCTCGCATCTGACAAATAAAAATCAATCAAGCCGAGCACTTAATAAAATGGGAGTGTAAAAGGTCTCAATTACTATTGAGCATCAGGGTTTAAAAAACCTCTTTTATAAAACATCACTACCATATCTTGCTTAAAATTGAATTTTTACATAAAATTCAAACCCTGTGTATATAGGTGCGAATGAGGCCTCGCACTACTTCCAAATAACAGCACATTGACCCATACACACACACATTCAAATAACAGTTTCTTGAAAAGAGGAGGTCACCGTGGTAACACGGATGTCGGGGGGTGCCTAACACCTTCCCTCCGCATAATCAAGTCCCCGGACCCTAATGAATCTCGGTTTCAACGACCCTCTTAGCAGTGTCACATCACTGGGTCAATGTGCAAACCTTTTCTCGGTTGTGTTGGTACAACCATTTAAAAAACCAAGTGGCAACTCTTAACAGTCCATCGTCGACATTATACATGTCGGACCTTTTTCACTTGTTTTTTCAAACAAATCTCACCTAAAATGAGAACACCAAAGAACAAGTAACGGAAAGGGACAATTAAAAATCCCGACGTCGACAGGTGGCGACTCTGCTGGGGACTCCAGTAAGAGGACTTAAGTCGCTATTACAATTTTTTTAAAAATTGTTATCTGCTTGTGTGTGGATGTTGCATTTACATTTTATGATAAATGTGTACGAATGCATTTCCTTACTTAGTGCTTCGCACTATAAACTACTTGTGATATTAGTGCTTTGCACCATATCTACTTGTGATATTAGTGCTTCGCACATGTCATCATTTTCATACAGTAAGACGCGATGTGTGTGAATGTATGTTGTGTGGTCCCTCTACCAGGAGGCTATCCCGTCGGTGTTTGATTACTGGACTCGTGAGAAGACTAATTCTCCAAGGCTCAGGAAAGGCACCACCCAAATTTGCTCCAGTTAAAAGAACGGATTAACTTTCCGTCAAGTAGATTGCGATGATTTGGGAACCTTCATGCCAAAAAGCCGCGAGAGTAACCTAAGAGAGGTCAGCCTCTGATAAATCCAAAACGGAGGAAAGTCTCTTCATGCTCTCATTTTAAATTACTTGTAAAGCACAATTACTTGTAATTATCTTCCATATCTATCTCAATGTAATGAGAAATATGAAGAAATGTGTACACATACATGCTACAAACAGCTGACATCCGTTTTGCAGGATAAAATTCCTAAACTGGACACATCACATAGCATGTTATTATTCACCTTCCCTAAAGACTAAACTATGCAAGTCTTTTGCAGGGAAGCAATCGGACCTACAACCCGTTCAAAGTCCAAAAAGGCAACAGGCCTACAGTTAATCATGTCATCATCTGACCAGACCGAACTTAATCCAGTTTCTCGCAAAGAATTCGATGGGTTAAGCAAACAGATTACAGATTTGGTTGTTCTACTAAAAGAATTACACCAGACTACACATGGTCAGAAAATACCCGTACATGTTGAATCCTCCACACAAGGAGGAACCCAGGTCATTACAATACCTGAACTGCAGTTGGATACGACCAACAAAACTCATGATGCTGCCCATCCCATTGGAGACCCAGACACTGGTGACATCAAAAAGAAAGTCCTTCAAATGGAAGAGACTCTTCTCACTATCAAAGGAATTGGAACACACTGGAGCATTTCATATGCTGATTTGTGTATTTTCCCTGGTATTCATTATCCAGAAAAGTTGAAGACTCCTGACTTTGAAAAATATGATGGGTTAGGAGATCCTTACATACATCTAAAGGTGTTTATTAGAGAACTGGGATCTTATGCAGAGGATGAATAACTCAGAATGCAACTGTTCCAAAAAAGTCTAACTGGAGAAGCCCGTTCGTGGTACACAAGATTAGACAATTCAAAGATCCATAGTTGGGAAGAACTAGCACACGCTTTCCTCACCCAATACAACTTTCAATCTCAAATGGCTCCTGATCGATATCAAATTACCAAAATCAAGAACAAGTCTAATGAGTCTTTCAGAGAGTATGCTCAGAGGTGGAGACGCCTGGTTGCCCAAGTTAGTCCTTCTATGACAGAATCAGAGATGGTCATGACTTTCATAGACATACAAGAAGCACCTTTCTATGAAAGAGTTTTTGCCGGCATCGGCAAGCCATTTACTGAAATGGTCAAACATGGGGAGATGGCTGAAATGGGATTGAAATCCAGAAAGATTTAAGACCTAGCTGCACTCAAAGTTGTTGCTGATCACATCCAATCTGGAAATTATGGGAACAACCCTCGGAGGGTCCATAAAAAGAAAGTGGAGGATGTTTCCCTGATACTACAGGGTCAAAAAGGCAATCAGAACATGTCTGTCCAGAGGAGAAATTACACTCCCTTTCAAGCACAGTCTTCAAATCCTCCAGTACCAAAAGGTGGAGAAACCAAACGCCCTCGAGTATTCACATCCTTAGGGGAAACCCTCGAGAACATTCTCAATCTTCTAACAACATAGAAGAAAATCACGCATCTGCTTCCACCAGCCAGCCCTAATGGACGGGGTTTTAATGCTGCTCAGAAATGTGCTTATCATGTCGGGGCACCTGGACATGATACTCAGGATTGTTGGGCCTTAAAACACAAAATCCAAGACCTGATAGACAACGGTGAAATCGTGGTCACCAAACCTGATCAGCCTCACGTTCAAGACAACCCTCTTCCTCAACACAAGGAAGAAGAGGTCAACATGATCAATTGGAGCAGCGGACAGAGTTCCAATTTCAGCTGTGAATCCTCCCCAACCCCCAAAGATGGTGATGACAGATGGGATTATGCCAAGTTCCAATTCACAATGGAATGAAATTTGAAAGCTCTCTGTAAACAAATTGAGCAATTAGCTGAACTGGTGACTTATCAGCATCAAGTGACTCGTCAGCTAATCAGCCAGGAGCATGCCAGTCTCCTACCTATTGTCATGAATATTCCCTCTTCACTTTTAGAAAATGAAATGCTGGAAGACAAAGTGACGAAGAGAGCGAATGTTAAGGCCCGTCAGGATTTTGCCAACAAAAGGGAATTCACACATTTGGGCTAACCTATGGAGGAAATCCTTCATATGTTAATCAATGAAGGAAGAATTAGTTCCCTTCTACCTCCAATCAACCCCCGTTCAGGACTATACAACTCTGAGGGAGTATGTCAATATCATTCTCAATCTCACGGTCACAACACAGAAGAATGCTGGTCACTCCGCCACCTTATTCAAAATTTAATCGACAGTGGCGTACTGCGCCTGGCAGATAACGACACTGTGTTACGGGTAAGTGATGATTCGGGTCCTACTAAGTGGAAGAGTGTAGTAGCAGTCATATTCGCTGAAAATGATGGGGTTAACAAATCACTTGTCATGCCAGTAATTCAACTCAAGGGAATCAAGAATCCTTTGAAAGTGGCCGCTCCCGAGCCAATCAACTTGTCGTGCAGAGCACAATATCCTATTGTTAGCTTGCGCACAGTTCTATGGAATTATGGAGAAGGTGAAGGATCCACCTCGCATACAACTACTGCAGTGTCGCAGGAGAATCTACTGTATCTTCCCCAATGGGTAATGAAGCCTGTCATCAAGTCTAAGGGGAAAGTACCCATTGAAAAGATTAAAAATTTCCTCCGCACTATGGGTCATAACGAAGCCAAGGTGGTTTTAAGCTTGAAAGAAGCTCCACAACAGATATCAATCTTGGACTTGGTCCTGACTTCTGAGAATCACCGGAAGGTCTTGTTAAAGCTTTTAGAAGAAGCCTATCTACCGACATCAGTTGATACAGAAAAGTTTCAACATCTGGTTGATCACATTTCAACAACAATGTGATATCCTTCACTGATGATGACATACCACCCGAGGGGACCGGTCATTGCAAACCGTTGCACATAGCGGTCTTATCCTCTGGATATATGGTGGCTGGAGTTTTAATAGATGGAGGTTCCTCTCTGAATATCTGCCCATACGCTACCTTGGTGAAGATGAATATCAATCCCAATCAAATTTAGAGTAGCCATACCATTATCAAAGCTTTTGATGGAGCCCGCCGTAACTCAGTCGGAGTAGTTGAGCTGCCAATTGAGATTGGTCCTCATAGATTCTTTGTATCCTTCCATATGCTCAAGATAGATTCGGGATACAACTTGCTCTCGGGACGACCATGGATTCATATGGCAGGGGCAGTCCCCTCCACTCTTCACCAACAGTTGAAATACATCATCAACAATAGCCTGGTCACAGTCAACGCTGAACCGGAGATTCCTCAGCACGGGGACATGCCGTTCATCAATGCCAATAAGGATGTTGAGCCAATTAGTTTTCATGCTTTGGAAATAAGAAATACCCAATACCATGCTATTGGAACGCCACTGCCCGAACCCCAGATTTCTGCCGAGGTAATGTCGACCACTCAAGAAATGATGTCGTTGGGTCATAAATCGGGACAAGGGTTGGGTAAAGATTGCCAGGGTATCAAGTACCCTATTCGCTTAACTAAGCAAATTGGGACAGCTGGACTAGGCTATTCTTCCAGCTCTAGTCACAGCAATCCTCATAAGCATTAGCAGATTCCTTCAGCTTCAACCATGCGGCGTTTAGCTTCGCCTTCAAGCTCCAAGTCCGCACAACCTCCCGTAAAGGTGTCAGCCAATATAATGGCGATGTTATTTCCCAAGCCGGTACCGGTGAAGGAGAAAGAAATCTTTGTTCCAGATCCCGCAGTGGAGGAAGAAGAACAAAGAATCAAGCAAGATGTCATGCGGATGATGTCCGGCATACACATCATCGTTCATGATGAGCATACCAACAGATACACCCTAGATGATGATTGCCCAGACGTAATGGCTATCATTCAGGACAGGGAAGATGATGATAATCTCTATATAACTGCGGTTCACCCGAAATTTGATGTTGCCAATTGGAACAGCATTCCTTGCATTGGTCGTCAAGGGTAAATCGGGCGAAAACTCTTTCTGCCCTGTAGATATAATAACTGCTTACTTTTCCGTACAGTATTAGCGATTTATTTTGCCAGTATATTCTAACACTGTGTATGACAACTCATTTCATATGTACTAAGTGAAACATATTTTGTTTTAGGAATCTGAAGTTAGATGTGCCTGTACTTGCTGATATGGTGCCTCTTCTCTACAAGGATTGTACCTTTGATGTAGAGATGAATTCAGCCTTGGTGGATATACAGGATGGCATTGAGGTGCCTCCAGAAATTCAAGAATGGGTCAAAGACAAACCCAAACCCAACCTTGATCAAACCACTCCTTTCAATCTCGGAACCTTAGAAAACCCTAAGTTAATCCAGATTGGTTCAGACCTTACCCCAAACCAACGGAATGACATGGTTACGCTACTAACCCAGTTCCAGGATGTGTTTGCATGGTCTCATGAAGACATGGTGGCTTTGTCCACTAACATTATTCTTCATCGTCTTCCTATTAAAGTGGAATTTAAGCCAGTCAAGCAAAAGCTCCGGCGATTGAAACCTGAATGGAGTTTAAAGGTGAAAGAAGAAATTGTGAAATAGTTTCAAGCTGGCATCATAATGGTGTCTACATATCCTGAGTGGATATCCAACATCGTCCCCGTACCTAAACTTGGAGGGAAGGTGCGAGTTTGTGTGGATTACCGGGACTTGAACAAGGCTTGCTTAAAAGATAGCTTTCACGTGCCATTTATCCACATTCTCATTGACAATACTGCACAATACGACATGTATTCCTTTGCAGATTGCTTTGCGGGGTATCATCAGATCATGGTTGCCGAGGAAGATCGTGAGAAGACTGCTTTCATCACTCCTTGGGGAACTTTTTGCTATAGACGGTTGTCATTCGGCCTCATCAATGCTGGAGCGACCTATCAACGAGCTATGATGGCTCTTTTCCACGACTTAATGTATAAAGAGAATGAGATCTAAGTGGATGACATTATTGTCAAGTCCCGAAAGGAGGATGACCATATAGACCATCTCAGGAAGTTGTTCAACAGGTTGCATAAGTACAAGTTGAAGTTGAATCCAGCTAAGTGTTCCTTTGGCATTAAATCAGGCAAGTTGCTAGGATTTCTAGTCGGCCACAAAGGGATAGAGCTGGATCCTGCCAAAATCCAAGCCATCACGGAAATGCCCATTCCTCAGAAAAAAAAGGAAATACGGGGATTTTTGGGAATAATCAACTTCATTAGCAGATTTATCTCTCAACTCACAGCAACCTGTGAGCCAATCTTCAAGCTATTAAGGAAGAACTCCTCCATGAAATGGAATGAGGAGTGCCAGAATGCCTTCCTTACAATCAAGAAACAGCTAATCAAAGATCCCATCTTGGTACCACCCAGGGATGATGTTCCCCTGTTTATGTATCTGTCCGTAAGTGACAATGCCATGGGCTGCATGCTGGGACAGAAGGACGATAGAGGCCTAGAACGAGCTATCTTTTACCTCAGCAAAAGATTCAGCAGCAGTGAACACAAGTACACTCTGATCGAAAAGACGTGTTGTGCTTTAGCATGGGCTTCCATGAGGTTACAGAATTATCTCCATGGTCACACAACCCATCTCATATCCCGCGTGAATCCTCTCAAGTACGTGTTCAACAAACCCATATTAAATTGCCAGCTGTCCAGATGGCAGTTGATCCTACAATAATTTGACATCGTATATGTGACTCAAAAATCCATCAAAGGTCAAGGAATTGCGGATCAACTGGCCACCGCACCATCAAGGTATTTCAAACCCTTGGAGACATATTTCCCCGATGAAGGAGTAATGACAGGTCAGCAACACCATCAGTACGATACACGCCAAATGTGGAAGATGTATTTTGATGGAGCTGTTAATATGGAAGGTTCTGGAGCTGGAGCAATTCTAGTATTTGATGCGGGGAAGCAGTATCCCGTCGCCGTTAAATTACAGTTTGTCAGCACCAACAATACACCTGAGTATGAAGGCTGTCTCATGGGGCTAAAACTTGCCCGTTCAATGGGCATCAGGCGGTTAACTGTCCTTGGAGATTCGGAGTTGGTAATCAGACAATCTACCGGAATCTATCAAACCAAGGAACTACATTTGTTGCCTTACCATCGGCAGGTTTTAAAGATGGCTTTGGGGTTTGAAGAAATATCCTTTATACACATTCCTCGTAATAGGAATGATTTCGCGGATGCGTTAGCCACTTTGGCCTCCTTGATCCGCATATCAGACAAGGAACACTTGCCAAGCGTCACAATTTCCCTGCACGGGGCCCCAACCTATGGGAATTATGTTGGATAAGTATCGGATGACCTACCTCCCATCCAACATCCTTGGTATCAGCATATCAAGGAATATCTGTGAGATGGATCTACACCCGCTGAGGCGAGCCCGACTGAGAAAAGGCGGATCCATCGACTTGCTATGAAATTCTACCTGAGTGGAGATGCGCTCTATAAAAGAGATGCAGGATTAGGTCTCCTCAGATGTTTAGACAAAGATCAAGCCCAAAGGCTTATGGATGAAATCCATGGCGGAGTCTGTGGCCCCCACATGAGTGGCCCCCTCCTTGTCAAGAAAGTCCTCAGGACAGGACATTATTGGCTATCTCTTAAAGTTGATTGCAATGACCACGTCAAGAGATGCTATCAGTGCCAGATTCATGGGAATGTTATACACGCCCCTCCACGGGAACTTCACAATATGAGTTCACCTTGGCCCTTCTCAATGTGGGGAATGGACGTTATCGGGCCCACTAAGCCTAAAGCCAGTAATGGTCATCGATTTATTTTCACCATGATCGACTACTTCACCAAGTGGGTAGAAGCAGCCTCCTTCCCCAGGGCTACTAAAGAAGTCATCATTGCTTTCATCAGAAACAATGTCATTTGTCGATATGGACAACCAGAGGTGATTGTGTCCGATAATGGCAAGAACCTCAACAACAAAATGATGGAGGAATTATGCAGTAAATTCCACATCAAACATCTCAACTCAGTCATCTATCGTTCGAAGATGAATGGTGCTGTTGAAGCGGCTAACAAGAACATCAAGAAGATTATGCAAAAGATGTCCACCAATCACAAAAATTGGCCTGACCAATTGCCTCTGACTCTGTTAGCCTACAGAACCTCAATGCGCACTTCCACTTGGGCAACCCCCTACGTATTAACCTATGGGATGGAAGCGGTACTCCCCATAGAAGTTGAGATGGAATCCCTCAGAGTATTGATAGATGCTCAGTTGGATGAAAACCAATGGGTACAAGATAGGTATCACCAATTGGTTTTAATAGATGAAAGGCGAACCGCGGCTATCTTCCATGGTCAGTTATATCAACAAAGGATCGCCAGATCCTACAACAAAAAAGTCCAGCTACGGCAATTCAGACAACATGACTTGATTTTGAAGAAAATCTTTGACAACCAAGATCAGTCTAAGGGAAAATTCGCTCCTAACTGGGAAGGCCCGTTTATTGTCAAGGAAGTATTGACAGGAGGCGCTCTCAGATTGCAAGAAATGGATGGCGATGAATTTCAACAACTCATCAACTCGGACACCGTGAAACGATACTATATCTGAAGTTTCCATCAAGTAAACATCCTGGTGGTAGACCATCAGGTCTCCAGTCATTCCGATTCTTTAAACCTTTACCACAAACAACTTTTCTACACTTCGCCCCTCAGGGAAACATACCTTTCAAGCCAGCAGTCTGGCTCTCCTTTGCGCTCATGCAACTTAGGTCATCCCACCACGGATTGAACCTCTTGCGTATACAGTTTGGCTACCCATACCTGGGATCAAACTTTTCACCTGCAGTTTATCCTCAACCTAGGATTAAACTTTCTCTTCCCTGCACTCTGACCTGCACACGGGATTACGCTTTTCGTCTCGCCCTGAGGGGCGAACTACGTCAACCTGATCTCTTCTTCAATAGGAGTACGTAGGCAACCATTTCATATGGCCCGGTCGCAATAAAACAAAAATAACAAAAACATTTCCACCCTTTTCCTTACAAAAACAAAAATAAAACAAACATTCCCACACCATTCCGGCCACATACAGCGTTGAACCTCTTACACCAGGTTCGAACTACGCAAACCTGATCTCCTCTTCAATAGGAGTACGTAGGCAGCCATTCCTGGTGCGGTCTCACCCCCTACCAAAACATAAACCCTTGACAGTTGGTACTGGGATCATCCTTCAAACCACTACATTTCATTCGGCTTCAGACCAAAGGGATGGAATTACCTGAACTCCTCCCAACTAGGAGATTCGGCGACCATCTAAGCTGCAGTCATACCTTGAAGTGCAACACCAATCCATAAGAGATGGAATTAACTAGGCTTCTCCTAAATAGAAGTATTGGCGACCATCTGTGGTGCGGTCAATCTCAGAGAGGAAAGCCATACTCCTCTCCTCATTTCCGTACAGAAACCAGTCCCAAGACACCAAAGATGGTAGGGATACATACAGATCGATGATCCATTCTAAACTATCCAGAGACAACTCAATGTCCATCCACCCAGGAATAATTCAGAATACATCAAGATCACAAGCCCTGAAGCAGCAGGCAAAATATCAAGCAAGTAGCAAAGCATATCTAAAAGGGAAGTGATCAAAAATATATTTTCCTGTCATATATATAATGTTGTTTGATATACACAATGTAAACTGTACATGACAAAATGGCTAAGCTAGTTTGTGCAGGAAAATACAAGATCATCTACTAGTCAGGGTATATGCGAGCTAACAAGCCCAACATGGCGTCCCTCTCAGAAGATGGAGGTGAAGCTATGGTCTCATGTATGAGAATATTCACACGACCCAACAGATCTGTAGCCATCTGCATGGTGACCATATGATCATCAATATATGCGCTCATATCTGCGATCATGCCAGTGGTAAGGGATCTCATTGCAGTACTATCTGTAACGGTTACATCCCGGGCAGATATGGCGATATCCCACTCAGCTATCACTGCATCTCTGGCTGATATAGCCTCATCCCGCTCAACGACGGCGTCATCTCTATGAGCTAATGCCTCATCTCTCTCCAATAGATCGGCCTCCCTCCCATCAAGAGCAGTCGACATCATAGATCGAATCTGATCTCTCTCAAAGGTCATCAGATGAAGACTCTAGTCTAAGTACTGTGCCGAGTGCTGAATCACAACAGTACTAGTACTAGGAGAATCCGAAAGAAATGCTGGCAACCCAGCAGTGGGCTCCTCCTCGATGTAGGTATCAATGTCCTCCGTGGGCTCTACATCATCTAACTCTAGCTCTGGTACTGCAAATACTGCTGCAGCCGATAAAATCTCTGTCTCCATCCACGCGGAATACTCTCCGGAATAACCAGGATGACTGACAGAAAAAGCCTCTATCTCGCGCTGATCCCAGCAAGTGTATACCCAAGATCGGTCCTCTGCTGAGAGGTACCGAGAAGCTGAACGCTGACCTGTCACCCCTCAAAAGGATGAAAATCATGGAACTGGTAGAACTGCGACATTACGGCCAATCGGTGATAAGTGGTCACTCCCCTCAAACCAGCCAGAGGGAGATAGTCCATGCCCGGAGCATGAGTAATGAAGCTGTATGGTGAGCTAAGCCCCGAACACGGCAATATGCTGAATGGATCTCTGATATTTGCCAAGAATGTGGACCAGGACAGAGCATCTATACACTCTGATGGCTGAAAAGAGTAGGACATAGCTACATCATGGGTGAAGCAGTACCCATGCCGTCTAAGAGTGCAAATCGATCTCAAGTGTGACATGCACCACACATATAGCATGACTGAGCTACCTGTGAACACTCTTGTAGGATACGTGCAACAATACGATGCCGACCGCAGGGGTCTCTACTACAATCATAGGTACAATGGTACGACCCTCCCTGAGAGCTCTCACGGCCATGATAACGCCTATATCTATCTCATCCATATATCGCGGCATATACACATATGACAGTACACATAGCATCAGTACGTCAACTCTGGCCAAATGCCAATGATCCTCCAGTGCGGTGAAATCCCCGAAATGTCGTGAATAGCTATCCTCCGAGCCAAATCTGTCGTACAGAAAATGCTGGGATATCACGTGGCCAGATGTCAACTCATCCTGTACCACTCTGTGCCTCAATCCTGTGAGAGTCATGAATTGTCTACTCATGTCTCCCAAAGCCAGATGCACGCAAGGTCTGTCTAAAGGCAGCATCATTAAACGTGTATACTCCTCCAGAGTAGGAGTCAACTCATGGGGGTGCCGAATCTGAATGCATGCCTGTCTGGTAGCCAATGCTCTATCATCCCGTCCACAAATCCTGCGGGAACCTGAAAAGTCAAAAAGGTCATGGTATGCTATAATAAATGATCTACAGTCACCCTGTCTGGTGGTGACATGCTATCATACCATGATCGCATACCTGACGTCACCACTGACGGTGGAGTATGATCTATACGGCTAACTGTCGAAGAAGACATCTGTGCGGGCCGTGTCATAAGACCATCCAAGGGTCAATGTCGAATATCTCTAGACATACATACATATGCATAACGTGATACATGCACAACAGATAATAGATGGCAATATGATATAGGAAATGAAAAAATAGTTCATACATTCCTAAGTATATCATCATCTAATACATCATCTCTGTACTGCTACAAATACAGGAAAATGGGGTATAGACGCCCTACTACTAACAGAGGCCTATCAAAAGATATAGCGAGAATGGGGAACAGCCACCCAATATCTAACAGAGGCCTGTCAAAAGATATAATGAGAATATGCATCAGAAGAAGACCAGGGTCTCGATATCCACATCATCAATCCTGTCCACCTGATGTAACTTCTCCTGAGTCACTGGATCTCTATCAACAGGGATGTCAGGCCTATAAAGAGGAGGATCTGCGCCGGTAAAACCAAATGGGTCGTTCGAGGGGCCAGCGCCTGAGCTGGAAGGATTAAACGAATATGCCTCTGCCGGATCTCTGCCCAAATGCCGGATAAAGATATGTGTCTGGTCCAACTGCCGGGTCAAACTGTCAATCTGTGTCACATGAGTCGGATCTCAAACACAGGCTAGCCAATCTGTCATCATCAAGGATCCTGGAACCATGTCCCCCATAAACTGTGTGGCGCGGGACTGGGCTCCAATAGTACGAGGGATCCACCAACGCTGATATACATCATGAGTGCAAGGACCCTCTGATAATGCAAAACCGTCCACCCCCAACAATGGGATATCAATGACGGGTGACTGTGATACGGGCCAAAAATGCCTAGCAGGAGGCAAGATCGGTATACGGATCTCCCATGTAGTGCTCCTGATAGCACGCTCTCCTAAATAGAGCTCCAAGCCTCCATCCGTGAAGAGAGGAACTCTCCTGGTGGAAATCGCATACTCGGCTCCTGTCGGGTATCCATCCTCAAAACCCACGGTCAGGTGTTCCCCGGAATAGGGAAGCCATGTCATGGTGTCGGCCGTCAGCAACTCCAGCTGCATCGGCAATGAGTGAATCCCTCACCTACAGGGACCTCTGGCAGAATCGAATGATGCCATCATCGTCCTCGTGGATAGGTGTCTAAACCTAATACACTCACGGGACGCAAGCACGGAAGCCTCTCATAGGCCCATAACTGCCAATACAATAAAAAAGTATATCTGCTATCAGTAAACACTCTTAACCTATAAAGAAGAAACGATAAGAGAAATACTCACCAGCAGAAACGGGTAAAATCCTAGCCAAGCCTCAGTCAAACCCTGCCCCGAAGGAAATAGGCAAAGGTATAGGAGCCCCAATCATACTCTCCAATACGGCCCATATCACGTGTAGCGCTAATCAAAGCGAAATATACCGTGGAAGAGTTATCTGCTATAAAGCAGCCTCGAATGATCATCAGGAACAATCGCCGCAAAATGCGATCCCTGATCCTGACATCATCAGACATGGGCTCACTCAATAGCCCGTTCATAGCATCTAGGCTCAAAGGACCTGAACGAATAGTCCTACCTTTGAGCGCCGCCGCCGGAACTCCTAATAAGGATCTAACGGTAGTAGGGGTAATATTTGCCATGCAAGGCACTGGCTCCCCTCCAAACTCCATACCTGTGATAAATCGTCAATCCATAAGCGTCATCATCACCTCGTAATCCAG
Source organism: Panax notoginseng (assembly GCA_016801055.1). NCBI lineage: Eukaryota > Viridiplantae > Streptophyta > Magnoliopsida > Apiales > Araliaceae > Panax > Panax notoginseng. The sequence continues at coordinate 75,823,488 of CM029019.1, forward strand.
CAAATGGAGTAATTGAGTCTGATGAAACCATCGCTCAGACATTACCCTGAGATTACCCCAGGGACAACGACGAGGAAGGATGGAAAAAAATGACCCAAATCCCCACTCATGCACTACCGCTCTATAGTTAGGATAAAGCGCCTAGTACATGGAGTGAATGCTGAACCAGTTCCCTCGAGGCTGTGTAAAACTAGGGACCTGCATGAAATGCATATCAACATCAAAACCCTTTAATCCTCATCAATAGGAAAGAAGGAAGATCAAAGTCTAACGCCATACCTCGTTAGCATGCCAATACATCGATGGATGTCTGCCCAAATCACCCAGCAACTCTGGGTTCACCACCTAAATACTCGGAAGCTCCCTGCGACGGACAGGTGCAGCAGGAGCGGGGTCCTCTATCGGAATATCCGCCTCCTCGTCCTCAACATCTGGAGCATCTACCTGGATAGGACGTATCACAGCCTCGACCAACCGACGAGGCTGTCTGACAGAACGAGGACGAGGCACTTTAGAAGCCCTCCGCCGTACGCCCGAGGTGGTCCTATAGGAACTGCTCGGCTGATCCGGATCCATAATATCTGGACAGCAAGTCTCCAAATCACCTCAGAAAGGGTGTGGTATTTCCTTACCTGGAACTTTCTAAAATGCATTTTATGACTATATGCATGCATGCATTTACTTTAACATATAATAGAGTTAAAAATGCATGACTACCCAATGCCTACATTTGGAAAAATTTTGCCCCCTTTGAAAATAGGACTATCCACATGCATATAGACATGTCTAGGTGGCCATTCAGTAGTACACCTGCCCCAAAGTCATATACATAATATATGCATTAGAAATTAAAATCATCATGCATAAGGCCAACCTCAATGGTAGGAGTACTTTGCCTTGCTACCTTATGCTCATTGGACCTCAAATAGGACAAAAAATAGCAGAAAAAGGTGCCAATTCGACTGTCTCAAAAGTCAATTTTTTTCACATCATTATGTTTAGCATGGTTTAATACTAACATTTACTATGTTGAATATTTTTTATCAAGTCATTTGTGCATACATAATCACTACTATGTGTTTAGATGCATTTTATACGATAACTCAAAATCCAACAGACAAAAATGAGAGAAAATACAGGCATATGTTACCAGGATAGTGTAGAACACTTGTAAGGTGACAGAATTTACAGAAAGTAGCCTGAACTCAGCAGATCTGAATATGGCTCGCAGTTTTCTCTATGCAAAGCAAGTTGAAAGTGACTTGTGAAGACCAACTTGCAGGATTTATGATCCACAGTTGGCCGCAGGCCCATCTGTGGCTGTAGTAGGTGCACCTGCGGCACCCCTATGTGGGACACACCCCTTCGGCTCGGTCAAGTTTGAGTTGCAAAGGAGTTCTTGCAGATTAGCAAAGTCAAATCGGAAATAAAAACGCCACGCGATTGACCAAAATTGCATACAATCCTGGTCCAGATTAGACTTTGAATCTGTACATCACTCATTGGTAGTCACCTGAGTATAAGGTATACCCTGCCAATGATCCTAGTTGTCACAAATCACAGATGGCAATACCTTATACTGGTCTGATGCCACCAACTCCGGGTCATTACCCTACGTGAAATCATCGACGGGGGTTACAACGTGAGGTCCCCGGCGGGGGTTACAATGCATGCTCATCCGTTAACACATAAATTAACGAAGGTCAAGCAGCCTTGACGTTATTTCAGTCGATGGCAAGTAAACCCATCGAAGCATGGAAAGTTGTTCGATCATTGCGTATGTTTATATTCATCACTCCCCAATGGATCCCCGACAGGGGTTACAATATGAAGTCACGGCAGGGGATTACCACGTACATGCAAGCCGTTGACACACATATCAATGAAGGTCAAGTAGCCTTGACATTATTACAGCCGATAGCAATTTAAACCTATCAGAGCTCTGGAGCTATTCGAGGTTTTCACACCCGACCGCTCGTATTCCCCAGCGGATCCTCGGGAGGGGTCACAACGCACTGTTTCGGTGATCAACACGACAGCTGATGTCAAGCAACCTTGACAATCTACCCACAAAGTTTTAGTCGTTGATTCACACATCGACGAAGGGAATGTCAATAAAGAGGATAGATGGTGGAATATGTTATACACATCCTCAAACAGATCAAGCTTCATCCCCATAGATCTCTCATACATAAGAGGTACATCTTCGGGATCAAGTCATAATCGAAGACACAGGACTTTAGTGATAACTCCAACATCAACATCCTAACAGATTCGAATTACACATCAAATATGGTCATCGTTCCCAACCCCCAGTTGAAGCAACAGGGAGCCAGCAATCATCTCTAGCGTGTTGGGCTACAACCCCGTACACATGCATCATACATTTGCATCATGTTGCAATCCATAGTACCATGTTTGTCCTGTTACGTTTCAAGTGTCTAGGATTCTTTATCCTACCCATGCATCGCCATGCATGAGTAAGATAAAGAGGGGCATCTGTAGACACTCGAAATTTTTTGTACTACTGTCACTAACATTGCAGGAGAGCAAATTCATCTTTTAAGAGGGAACCCTGAAAGACGATCCATATCCGTATCGGATACTACCGGAAGTTCAACATCAACCCCATATCGCAATCTGGGAGTAACAATTTTAATCTCGGAGATAACCCCGAGGCATGCAGATCAATACGGGCACACACACCGGAGAAGACCGATTAATCTCGGAGATAACCCTGAGGTATCCAGTCTCAGTCCCAACCATGGGAATAGCCACCAACCTTGGTGATAACCCCAAGGAATGCAATTTCGGCAATAACCCCAGAAATGCTTGTTACAAGTGCAACCAGCTTCAGTCTCGGCGCTCACAACGAGATCCACTGTACCAACCCGGTGATAACATCGAGAAGACAGACACACCTCAAGGATGACAATGAGGACCTTCAACCAATTGCAGCAGTCCAATCCCAGCGAAGCTGAGCAACGTCTGCTTTATCAGCCCAATCCGGCGATAACACCGGTGAGGGGCAACATCATCATCTGACCAACACGATGCCACGCCACGTCGCCTCAACATATCTACGCAACAATGTCCTACAAGACTAATAAATCCCGAGTGACTATTGTACGAGGTAACGGATGAAAGTTGAAGCTTGAAGACCGGAGGGCACCGTCTCATCTTCAATGACTTCGTACAAACTCTAATCCCATGCCATCACACAACTCTTAACAACGGCGGTCTGAAATAGGTCCTATATACCTCAAACGGTTGCCCGGATTTCACTTCCGAAGATCTGAGTGGACATTACAGTACCTGAGTGCATGTACTTCGAGACGACCCGATCCGAAAAACCCGGGCCAACCCGGGTTGCCTCTGGTACACCTGCGGCTCAGCCGTAGGTACACCTACGGCTAAGATGCCTATAGAGGGCTTGGGGTGCTGATTTTTGAAGAGAAAACGACGAGAAAGCCCTGCCCAATTTGCTCTGCACTCATCCCATGCAGTGTACTTTCCCATTTTAAACACTTGTGAGCTCATATATAGCCTCTTTTGTACCTACAAAAGCCAGTGTTTACCCACTCTAAAGATATAGAAGTCTTCTTTAGCAGTCAGTTGTAAGCCTTCTCACACACTTTAGAGTCTTTCTCTTCATCTCTTCACACACCCTTCTACACGTTGAGAGTCGTGTTGCTCATTTTTGCCCGAACTTCGGTCTGTGGTTTTATTTCAGTCTATATATATATATATATATATATATATATATATATATATATATATTGACTAACATTATCGAGTTATGCCTCGATTGAGCCTAAATTTCGGTCTGGTGCGTTTACTTGCTTTTTATATATATATATATATACTTATATATATAAACTGCTATCGAACTTTGTTCAGTGAGTCTGGATTTTATATCCGGTGTATATATATATATATATATATATATATATATATATATATATATATATATATATATATATTAACTAACATTATCGAGTTATGCCTCGATTGAGCCTAAATTTAGGTCTGGTGCGTTTACTTGCTTTTATATATATATACTCATATATATATAAACTGCTATCGAACTTTGTTCAGTGAGTCTGGATTTTATATCCGATGCGTTTACTCACTTATATATATATATATATATATATATATATATATATATATATATATATATTTCGTCCCACCTGGAGTTTCCTCCGTGGTGGTTGATCGCTTTGTACAGCTTTCTTTACGTTTTGTTCCGCCTGGAGTTTCCTCCATGACGGTTGATAGCTTTTACAGCTTTATTTACGTTTCTGATCCCCCATGGAGGTGCTTCGTGGTTGGTGATCATGTATGTATATATATATTTATAGTTTTATATATATACTTGCTTACTACGTTTATATCAATTGCGGCATCATGTGAGCCTAGGAATCATGTGATCACAGATTCAGTCCACTGAATCTAGATTCGGTTCCCGTGATGGACCTTTTCAGCTGTAAACAGCTTGTAAATTTATCTGTGATGTTTGGATTTCCTCATATGGTTTTCATACCCACGAGGAGTTCAGCACCTTTTTGTACATTTATTTTCGTACGGATGCCTCGCATATGACAAATAAAAATCAATCAAGCCGAGCACTTAATAAAATAGGAGTATAAAAGGTCTTAATTACTATTGACCATCAGGGTTTGAAAAATCTCTTTTATAAAACATCACTGCCATATCTTGCTTAAAATTGAATTTTTACATAAAATTTAAACCCTGTGTATATAGGTGTGAATGAGGCCCCACACTACTTCCAAATAACATCACATTAACCCACACACACACACATTTAGATAACAGTTTCTTGAAAAGAGGTGGTCACCGTGGTAACACGGATGTCGGGGGGTGCCTAAAACCTTCCCTCCGCATAATCAAGTCCCCGGACCCTAATGAATTTCAGTTTCTCCGACCCGCTTAGCAGTGTCACATCACTGGGTCAATGTGCAAACCTTTTCTCGGTTGTGTTGGTACAACCACTTAAAAAACCAACTGGCGACTCTTAACAGTCCATCGTCGCCATTATACATGTCGGACCTTTTTCACTTATTTTTTCAAACAAATCTCACCTAAAATGAGAACACCAAAGAACAAGTAACGGAAAGGGACAATTAAAAATCCCGACATCGACATTCGGTTCATTTCTCAAATCAGATAGACTATTAATGACCAACAAGTACAATATCACATATTAGAGTCCCTAAAATATGTTATCCCAAAGAAGACTCCCTATTGCGCATTTTAGTCAGGAAAACAATATTTAAAGGATAAAATCTTCACAGTTCTCTGTCTCTCTTTCTCACAAGCAAACACAATGCCTGCAGATGCACAAGCAGCATACAAAAACCAAAGCAGCATTAAAGATTGTAACATGTAAGCATAAAACACAATTAAAACCAATAACAACATGTTTGTCCCCATTACTATGGATATCTAAACTTGCTAAAAAGAGAAAGGCAAGTTATGGGTACAAACAGTAATTTCGTGACTTATACCCAACAATGAATGCACAGTGTATACTAACCGTGATTGCTTAACAGTTAACACTGTAAGTCGACAACAGTTAACCGTGATTGGTTCCGACGGAGGGTTCAACAGGTCCCCCGCCGTCAGGGTTGAAGGGACGACGCCGATTTCAAAGCCTACCATGTTGGTATCAAGTTGTGGAGGTAGGGAGTGAGAGAGAAGAGATGCTAGGGTTTTGGGCTACAAGACAAGAGAGTGAAGAGAGAGAAAAGAGCGTTTTATTTTAATTTCAGATACTTTCGCATTTTTTTTTCTCCGTGTATTTTACATAGATAACATTTTTTTTAAAAACGTTATCTAATTAAAACCAAAAAATACATTTATAAATACATAACGTTTTTATATGTATCTATAACGTTTTGTTAAAAAACGTTGTAAAAAAAATACCACAACATTTTTTAAAAAAACGTCATCTTTTAAGTGTTGTCTTTTTATGGTTTTGTACTAGTGTGAAGAATTGGCACTCCATCATCAAGTTTAGACAAATCTAACTTTAGAGTCCTAAAACAAAATGCTTTCACTTAATATATGAAACTGTTTGATCATATAAAATGTTAGCATGGCATGACAAAAATAACTGCTAATACTATGTAACAAAAGTAAGCAGTTATTGCTATTTACAGGGCAGAGGGATTTTCTGCCCCTTTTACCCTTTTCGACAAATGCAAGGAGTGTTGCTCCAATTGCCGAGGGTCAAGTCCTGATGGACAGCTGCGATGAATGGGCAATTGTCGTCCTCCTCGTCTTGAATGATGACCATGATGTCTGTACAATCATCATCTGGGATGTCCCTGTTTATACCCTTTGTATGGATCAGGACACACATGTTTGACAAATGTCTCTTTATCTCTTATTTGTGCTTGTGATTCCTTTCCTCTATGTCTGGGTCTAGAATCAAGACTTCTTTCCCATTAACCAGTATCAGCTTAGGAAATAGCATACCCACTATAAAGACATGAGTTGTCTATAGAGGTCATACAAAATCTGCGAATAGGTTTAGGCAACAGCCTTGTAGATGAAGGAACCGGTGTATTCTTGTGCAGGTTCCTGTAACTGAACCCAGAGGACCATGTCTAGCTGGGAACTTGAATTGGGCATTTGATTCCTTGCTAATTCTTTCCTAACCCTTGTCCTGGTTAGAAACCCAAGGATATCATTTCTTGACTAGCCGACATTACCTCGGTCAAAACTCTGGGTTTCAGAGTTGGAGCCCCGATGGGTTGATAGTTAGTGTTGCTCACCTCAATGGCTTGGAAGCTGACATGCTTAACTTCTTCATTGAAACTGATGAGAGGTATATCACTTTGGACAGGATAATCTGGTTCAGCATTGACAGTGACCAGATTACTGTTGATGATATACTTGAGTTGTTGATGAAGAGTGGATGGGACAGCTCCCGCCATGTGGATTCAAGGCCTTCCCAACAGTAAATTATATCCCATAGTGATATTGTGCACTTGAAAGGATATGTAGAATGTATGTGGACCGATTTCCACTAGTAATTCAATCTTCCCGATAGCATTTCGTTGAGATCCATCAAAAGCTTTGATGATTGTGTGGCTACATAGGGGCAGATGTTTAGGGACGGTCAAAGGCTAAAGCAATATTGGGGTGGCAAATCTAACACGGATGTCATCGCAATCACACTAGCCGACGTACTATAAACAAGGAGTAGTCAGGCTGAACGACTTAAAATCAAGCGCTAATTGGGAGGCAACCCAATCGTATTTATATCCATGCTAGTTAGATTATAAGTTTAGAATAATTAGGATATAATAAGTTCATTAAATAATTATTTAAGTTGTATTGTTCTTGATAATCTTACCAGCATGCTTAACATTACTCAAAATCTACTCACAATTATGTTTAATGGTATTTCAGATACTTAACAATATCATGGAGTGGAATTGGATGGAAGGAATGAACAAAATAGAGTACTTTAGCAAACCACACCCCCGCCGGGGTGGGCCCCTACAAGCTTAATACCCCCGTAGGGGCGGGGGTCCTGATTGTATTAACAGAATGTATGCCCGCCGGGGACGGGCCTTTTAGGCCTATTACCCCCCGCCGGGGCGGGGGTCCTGAATATGAAATAGCAAGTTCGGCAGTTACACACAATTGTCACCACAACTTCAACTTCTTCTACTTATTCTCCAACTGAAACTCCACTCCCATACAACTTCAATCCCCCCTCTACCCACGTTTTGGCAAGTTAATATCCATCATCCCACTTCATTAGAACACTTACCCACTTACCCACTACTTCAATTCACTACGTCAACTTATAAATCTCCATCACCCCATCTCTATAAAACCATCCCCTCACAACCCAATCTAACTACATCCATTCAACTAAACTCAGAAGTTCAAAGTTAAGGATTCTTTTTGGGCGAATTTGCATAGCAATTGAGAATGAGTGTTTTATTCTTACAATTATCTCCACATCTATCACCATACTAGAAGTAAACTTACTAAGTTTGGGGGGATTGCACAGATTGCACGCTAAGTGTTCGTTAAATTGCTTAAGAGATGTTTGGGGGGAAATTTTGCGAAACTTATCAACCCTAATTCAATGGCATCTAAACCGGCATCAAAGAGGCAACGTGGAGAGAGTTCCGGGACCATACCACCAACACGGACATTTGACCGACAAAAATTCATAAGTGCCGTCGCCGCCAACCGTTATGACTACATGGTGACATAAGCACTCACACCGGAGTGGGGGTTGGCACCAGACCATGTCGACGGTGAAATGATGTAACAAATATATCAGAAGGGTTGGAATAAATTCACATAAGAGCCCAAGACCGCAGTTGTGAGTGTGGTCAAAGAATTCTACGCTAACGATGAAGATAAGGCCCCTTTCAACGCTTTTGTGCGGGGTAGGTTAGTTCCTTTTAGTACCGATGCCAATAACACATACTACCAGTTACGAGTTCCTAGACATTGCTAGTATGCTCATTTACGTGACAATGATCCTGATGTTGAGGCTATTCTGAAGGAATTGACAAAGCCGGGTACCACATGGATCAAAGGTCGAAAAGGAGGCACTGTTTTTTACAGTAAGGATCTCAGTAGGTATGGGAAGATATGGTATGCATTCCTGTGTGCCAAGCTATTTCCATCCATACACACGTCCGATGTGACCAAAGAGAAGGTATTACTTTTATATGCGATTGTGCAAGATTTCATCATCGACATAAGGGTTATAATCAGTTTTTTAATTTGACGATGCTTACGAGGACATTTCTCGAGTGGCTTGCCACACCCATCACTAATTTGTGGGTTACGTAGGAAAGCGGGAGTTAGATGGTCCGCTGATGAGACCACCCAGTTGCCGCTTCAGACACTATATTCCAGAATGATTGCGCGATATGCAGTGTGGCCCGGAGACGAGTCACATCCTAGGGGAGTCAACTTTGTATTTCCATCAGCCTCGGAAGATGAGGCTGACGCTGAAGACACCTCAGATGACGACGAGTTTTAGGGGGATGCGATAATGGGAGAGCACATCCACAGCCTGAAGCTATATCTAGTCCTCAGTTCCTCAACCTTCAACGCCAAGTGGATGAGCACAACAAGGAGGTACGCAGAGAGATGCGGAGACTCACAGCGAGGCAGGATCATATGTTTGAAGCTATGAATCTATCTTTTGCCTCATTAAATGCGACGCTCCAGAGCTTCAATCCTAATGCACAATTCCCATACCAGCAGCCAGCCCCAATGCCAGGGTTCCCACCCAATGACTCTGATAAAGAACAACCACCACCACCCCAGGCTTAGGCGATTACAGGGAAGTCCTCACATATTCATTGCTTTATCTATACAATGAGGACATTGTAGTTTTTTAGTTTGGGGGATTTAGTTTAATTTTTATGTTTGCATGCTTAATTTCATTAGTTAGGTTTGCATATGTTATTTCATGGTTAGTTTTAGGATTATTAAATGTTTGCATTCATGTAGTCATATAGTTTCATAATAGCTTAGGATTGTAAATAGTTTTTTTATGCAATCATGTTATGTTTACCACATATATTTAAAAAAAATTTAATTAAGCATTGTGTTATAGTGCATATGTCCAGTAGTTTGATGTAGTTCATTTTATTTTGGCCAATGATGAGGTTGGGGTTAAGTAGACAAATACAGTACTCAATATTAGAACCTTGATATAGTTTTTGTTATGAATTGGATCTTGTGCTTATTTGAAACTGGTATAAAAAGGTTTGCACGTTAATTACACATATGTGGATTGATTAGTTCAAATTGATACATAAGGATTTTCTAAAGAAATATGCAAGTTTAAATGAAAGAATGACAAGGATAGGAAGTGAAGACGACGAATTAGGCAGGAACCTAGGTTTGGGGGAAAAAGTGGGGTATATAAGATTCATAAAAAAAAGAATGTTTTATTTGAGTCATGTGGTGGGTTGAGAAGAAGTGTGAAACATACTCCCCATAAACACAGGCGTGAGATGGAGCGTAAAACGCACTCACTAACCATCTATCTAAAAAAACAGGAAATAAGAGCAAAGAGCCCCCGTGAATGAAAAAGAAAGCATGAGTACCCTATTCGGACCCCTAATCTTGGTAAATGTTTGATTTTAATTGGATTTCGCCTGTTTTTGAAATTTTTGAGTTTACACTGTATGATGCCTTATAAGAGATTGGTTATGTGTTAAATTTGAGTCACTTATAACATTAGCTATAAATCATCCATCGTTTATGTGACAAACAAGATTTTTATAATTTAATTTGAATATTTATTAAATTAAATAAATATTTTCGATGATTTAATTATTGGGTTAAATAATTAATTGATGAAATTGTGGTAGATTAATTTAATTATATGTGTTACATTGATTAAATTAATGTGGAGAATTTTTATATTCAAAGTATGTATTTAATTGAGCTTATTTGATTAAATGAATTAATTAATAAGCATAATGTTATTCTAATTAATTTAATAATTAATTAAATATTTAATAAATTGACATAATTAATAAATAAGAATTTTAATTATGTGACTATGTGAATTTATGTGCTTTTATTCTATTTTATTTAATTTAATTAAATAAAATTAATTGATTAATTAGATGTGTGACCATTAACTATATAACAAAAGTTAATTAAAATAAATGGAAAGGAAGAATAAAGTTTAGCCAAACAAGGCCCTAAGGGGAGTTGCACCAGTTAACCCATTACGGATTAACTGACGCCACTAACTCACCCATTATATATTATACGTTTTATACTTATATCTTATATCATATGCCATATCAGTTCCTACTTTCATCAGAGAAATTCTATAGAGAAATTTGTGAGAATTGATTTGAGAGGAATTTGAGAATTCAAGTTTGTATCACCTTCAAACAGAGAAAGCAAGGGTAAACCCTAATCTAAGTTTTATATTTCACGTATCATATTTTCTCCCAACTAAGTTCTTTGATAATGGGATTTCATGAATTCTTGTTTATTACTTAATGTTAGATGTCTATTAACATACATAACTCAATTGTATGTGATTTATGTTTGTTTTAAATTAATTGATCCACGAAAGCATATTTAAATTGGAATTTTGAAAAGTTATAGAGTTTTTCCATTACGTATTTTAAAAGTTCTCTATGAATGGAAAATTTGACAATTTTTGATTATATGTCTATATATGTATTATAAATTGTTTATAACATATTATATATCATGTATACAGGAATCACAATGATTAAATTCATGTAATTATGTGTTGGTTTTGTGAAGTTACATAGTATAAAAGTTGTATATATAACTCATATGGTCCTTACGTACAAATTAAATACTTTAATCATATGTTTGTATCAAAATTGATACTTGAATATGTTTATGTATGTTGAAACGAATAAAAACAGAATTTAAACGAACAGATTCGGTGAATTAACGAATCTGTAATGTTAAAATTCATATTTTTCATCAAAACTTTACAAAATATGAAAAACAGTGAAATTAAATATTGTAAATTGTGTAATTACGTGAATTGAAGTGTTAGAATCATGTTATAGGCTTTGTGTGATGTTTTTGTGAAGTCTATATTTCATGGGTAGCATTAAAATTCATCATGTTAGTTTAATTTGGGATTTATTGGGTTACTCTGTGTTAACATGTGTGAGATTTTTTTTTGCCCTAAATTGGCCTTGTTATGTTCGCGGACTTCAGAAACTGCATAAACTGAGTTTGGGTAACCCCGCCCCCAGCGGGCGTTACCAAACTTGAATTACCCGCCCCAGTGACAAAAAAAAAATTAAATTAATTAAAATATTTATCAAATAAAATGAATTTTTTAATTGAGATATTTATGGAATAAAATAAATATTCGATGGAAATTATTATTAAAATATTTATAAAATAAAGTGAATATTTTAATTGAGATATTTATCAAATAAAATAAATATTCGATGAAAATTATTATTAAAATATTTATAAAATAAAATAAATTTTTTAATTGAGATATTTATGGAATAAAATAAATATTCGATGGAAATAATTATGAAATAATTTATTCGAGTGTAATAATAGTAAGGGAATGAAAATATTCTAATTTAATTAAGTAATTAAATTATAAGGGTAATGATTTGTTAAATAAAGTGGATTTATATTAAATAATTAAGTGAAAATGTAACTAATGAATGTCGTGAATATATATGGTATGTGTGTAGGACTTGTGGTGAACGGGAGTAGTAATCGTTTAGCCTACGCACGAGGCAAGTTCCTAAATCTTGTTTCTTTACATAAAGTAAGTTCCTTATTCTATCTTGTTTATTATTGTTTAAGTCAAGATTTCATATTAAATATTATCGTTATTTAAAAGTATGATTAATGTTATACAATACTTATTCGATTGTATACATCTTGAACTTTATTATTCAAATTGAATATAAATTATTGTTGAACTTTGTAAGACTAATGAACCCTTATTGATTCAACTAGTCCATAGTTGATGAATGTTCTAAATTTTAGAACCATTGTTGAGCTTATCCAAACCAAACTTCCTTTGGTGTGGACTCTAATGTCAAACTGAGATGAACAACCCTGTTATAGAGGATTAAGTATGGTTTAGCGTTAATATATTATGCACAGTATGGTACTAAGGGCTGATCCCCCTAAGTACGAGAAGAAGAGTCCATAGTTTTATGACTGTTAAAGGTTTCAAATATAAACACTTGACAACCTAGGATATAGTTCAAGGTCTTATGACCCTCAGAAGTTCTTTTGATTCTTGTTATTCATTCTTGATTCAAAAGTTGAGTTTTCTTATTTCAGAAGTATTTGATTCATTCGCATGTTATTATTTTATTGTTATATTATTATACTTGTGGACAATCGTGCTCACTCTTGCGTAATAATAATATTGCAGTTAAGAACGAAAGGTCCGACGAGCCTTCTACTAGCAAAGGAAAGGGCAAAGTTAACAAGCGATGAAGACTTGTTGTTTATTTGATGTATTTATATTTAAGACTTATGTTAAAGTTGTGTAAGACTTATTATTTGTTTATGTTTCCGCATTTGAGATTTAAGGTTAGTTTGACCTGGGATTGATGTATTTACATTCAGATGTTGTAACTCCATAAGGAGATGATTTATTTCTATCTATTTATGGTTTTTCATTTATTATGGGTAGATAGATACATGATGTTTGGACAGTGAACACCAAATCCCGTGGGAATTGAAGTACCCGAATTTGGGGGTATCACAGGTTGGTATCAAAGCTGTAGGTTATGTGATAACCCGATATTTTGAATAATCAAAAATTTGCGAATAAATTTTATTTTATTTTTGTAATATTAATATTAATTATCAATTTTGTGACAAGTATTTGTGATACGAGTCTCGAGAAAGTCAATTTGAGTATTGACTAATAAATTTAGAGTAGAGTTGTGCTTAACAAGCTTTAGAAACCCTAACCCTAATTTCTGGATAGGAATTCGGTAGAAAATATAATTAAAATAATTATATTAATGAGTATGTGTTTGTACTGTATAGAGATTTTGATCAATGATTGATTGGATAAGGTTTGAAATTAATAAACTCTAATAAGGGATTAGAAATCCTAATCTCAGATTTAGAAAACCAATGGTACGGTTAAAACCCCTAATTTTATATTCGGGAATCCTAAACCCTAAATTAGGAAACACTAATCCTAATTCGCAAGCCAATTGTGTGTATTAAACTTAAATATGATTACAAAACCCTAATTATATTTTTGTTATCTTAATTTCTATTTTAAAACCCTAATTGTAATTTAGAAAAATTATTTTTTTAATTAAAACCCTAATTCGTGGGTTGTAAACCCTAATGATCATTTTGACCCTAATTGCTAATTTAAGTAATTTTAATTAGGAATATTAATCCTAATTAGCAAGATTGAATTTTATGATTACGAAATATTAATATAATTATCGAATCCTAATTATAATTTAGGATTATTAATGCAAAACTTTGCAGATATGATAGCCCAGACTATAGAGAATAGAGCTCCAGCTGAAAGATTGGCTAATTTCAAGGATTTTAAAGCGGTAGGACCGCCTGAGTTCAAAGAGACCACAGATCCTATTGAAGCCCAAACTTAGGTGAAGGAGATGGAGAAAGCATTCGTCATTGCGCGAGTGGTGGAAGAGCAGAAGACACCTTTTGCGACATACTTAATGAAGGGAGAAGCTAATTACTAGTGGGAGACAAACCAAGCGAGAGCTGGTACAGAAGTGGTGTTATGGACAATATTTAAGGAGTTTTTCTTTGAGAACTACTTCTCACCGAGTATGCAATCCAAAATGGAAGTCAAGTTTCTAGAACTAAAGCAGGAGAATATGTCTGTTTCAGAATACACTGCCAAATTCAACGAGTTGGCAAGATTTGCACATCATCAGGTGGACACAAAGGCGAGAAAGGCGCGAAGATTTGAGAACGGACTGAAGCCGGGAATATACAACAAGGTAGCAGTATTGCAGATCAACACGTTCGCGGCCTTGATGGAGAAAGCGTTAATTGCTGAAGGAGGGAGCGAAGCTGCGTCTCGATTCCATCAAGAGAAGAAGAAGAAGACAAATGACGGTGGAAGTAGTGGTGGAAGTAACCCTAATAAGAGGAAATAGAGCGAGAATACCCAGTCGGGAACTAAAAGAGAAGATAATAGGAAAGGAAGGGGGCCATGTTCAAATTGTGGGAAGAACCATGCAGGAGTTTGCCTGAAGAAGAAGGGAGTTTGCTATAACTGCGGACAAGAGGGGCATATGTCACCCAATTGTCCCAGCCCGAAGAAAATTCAAGGTTGCTTTGGATGCGGATCAACTGATCATATCGTTCGGAACTGTCCGAAGAAGAATGCGGAGAAAGAAAGTGGCAACAAGGGACCCAGTGGCGGAACCTTGGCAAATCGAGGACCTGCACAACCAGGAAGACCAACTGCCCGTACATTCAACATGACGGCGCAAGACACTGTGGCTACTCAGGAGGCAGCAGTAGGTAATGATTTCGTTTAGAATTTAATTACGCGAGTAATATGAGTCAGATATTTCTGTGAACTATTTTCTTTTATAGATTCAAGTCACAGGTTAGAATTAGAAACACAATTTGATATTGTGTTGACAAAAATGAATTGATGATTCAACTTTTAAAGATTGTAGAGAATAAGAAAGAGGTGATTCCGAGGACGGAATCCTTCTAAGGAGGGGTGAATGTGATAACCTGAGATTTTCAATAACCAAAAATTTGAGAATAATTTTTTTTTTATTAATATTAATTATCAAATTTGTGATAAGTATATGTGATACGAGTCTCGAGAAAGTCAATTTGGGTATTGACTAATAAATTTAGAGTAGAGTTGTGCTTAACAAGCTTTAGAAACCCTAACCCTAATTTCTGGATAGGAATTCGGTAGAAAATATAATTAAAATAATTATATTAATGAGTATGTGTTTGTACTGTATAGAGATTTTGATCAATGATTGATTGGATAAGGTTTGAAATTAATAAACCCTAATAAGGGATTAGAAACCCTAATCTCAGATTTAGAAACCCAATGATACGGTTAAAAACCCTAATTGCACGCCGGGAAACCCTAATTTTATATTTGGGAATCCTAAACCCTAAATTAGGAAACCTTAATCCTAATTCGCAAGCCTATTGTGTGTATTAAACTTAAATATGATTACAAAACCCTAAATATATTTTTGTTATCTTAATTTCTATTTTACAAACCCTAATTGTAATTTAGAAAAATTATTTTTTAAATTAAAACCCTAATTCGTGGGTTGTAAACCCTACTGATCATTTTAACCCTAATTGCTAATTTAAGCAATTTTAATTAGGAATATTAATCTTAATTAGCAAGATTGAATTTTATGATTACGAAATATTAATATAATTATCGAATCCTAATTATAATTTAGGATTATTAATTTTCTATTCTGAAAACCGAAATTCGGAAATATTGGAAATTAAATTGCAAAGTTAAAGGGTTTAAATCCTAAACCCTAAAGGGTCCAAACCCTAAACCCTAACCTAAACCTTAAACCCTAAGGGTTTGTACAAATTCTATGTTTGCCATTAAATTCATTTTGCAAGTTACTAAAATACCCTTTTTACATTTTAAATGAGCTAACTTGTAAAAATGGCTAAAACTTTAGTTATTCGCCAACTATTTTGACCAAGGTGACTTATCTTACCAGCAAATCAGCCTCAAAGTGACAGCAAGATCAGATCTTACATGCATCCAAGCAATATATAAGAGATTTTGGAGAGAGAAAATTCCTAAAACTAAGCCAATTTCTCATTTGCTCTCATCAACTCTCTCTCTCTCTCCCAAACCTACGATTTTGTTAAACAAATCAGTCCCAATATCAGTTACTAGAACAACAAAGACAACTAAGGAGGATTAATATCAAAGATCTAGCAAGAAGAGGTATAAACCCTAGTTTACTTTTGATCTTGTATGCTTGGGCAAAATTTTTGTTTTTGTGTTTTTATAAGTGATATATAATGTTTTTAGTTGATCTATGATGATCCATGATGGATCTATAGCATCAAAGTTGGTAAAAATATATGTTTTTCAAAACTGTCCAAGAACGAATTTTGTGGTCTGACAAGCTAATGTCAGGCGCCACAGATTCTGCTCTGTTTAAGATTTTTCTTGTTTTATGTTTGGGATCTATAATTTGGAATGAGTTCTTGGTTCTGGAAGTGAAATCAGAGTCGTTTAACGTTTAGATGTCAAGATATACTCGGTCAAAGTCGGTTGACCGACCATGACAGAGTACAATCTGGGTAACCCAAAAACGGTTTACCAGTGTCTGACAACTTCTTTAAGCCCCTTGATCTGTCAGATTATTAAATTTTTGATGTTATTGTGGTAATACATATGTACCCTGTAATGTGTACTAGAGATTCGGGCTTTTAGATACCATAAATCATCAATGGATCGAACGTAACAGATGGTCAAACTAGGCATGTTGATCATGTTTTGTATTTCTGGAAAAACCCAGAAACACAATGAGCAAGCTTTCTGACAGCCGTTGACCGGCTCATAAATTATGTTTCTGTTGATGTTAAACTTAGATGTTGCTTTGTAAATGTTCTATGACATGTGGACTCTAACTTTAAACCATTAAACCACCAACATCATGACCAGAACGTATAGATAATCGAGCACGAAAGTAGGTAGTCTAACTGCCTGGGTTTTTGGAAAACCCAGAAACCATCTGACAACAATTTTGGAGGCTTTGATCTCCTTATTGTGATACCTTATGACCAATTTAGTGATTGATAGTTGTAGTACTACATTTCTACTACAACATCAATGTTCAAGTTAGCCCAGATCATGCCTGAGCTGAGAATCATGGATAGTCAAACGAGCAACCATGAACACGAAGCTGTCAGTGTTCTTGAGCTCAGGAACACCAACAGCGACGCTTTCTGTCGCTATAGACCAACATCGACGGTTTTAATTATTTTATTTTCTGAAATTTCGGAAATTAATAAAAAAATAGAAATAAATTCTAAAAATTACCAAAAATGATTCTAAAAATTATTTTAAATTATGAAAAATAATTTTTGACCAATTAGAATTTTTTTTTTAATATTTATAATTATTTAAATATTAAAGGTATTTAATTTATTTACTTAGTGTATTAAATAAATTAGAGAAAAATAAATTAATATTATGAAAAATCATTTTAAATAAGAATAATGTATTTAAAAATATTTTGAGTTATAAAATGTGACTTTTAATATTTTTAGAGAATTTTCATTAATAATTTAATATTAATGATATTAGATTATTTATTAAATTAAATAAATAAATTAAAAATAATTTTATTGATTTGAAAATTATTTAAAAGTGAGAAAAATGTTTTGAAAATATTTTAAGTTATAATTAATTACTTTTAATATTTTGATAATAATTACATTAATATTTAAATATTAATAGTGATGATTTAAAAATAATTTTAATTACTTTAAAATTCATTTAAGTAGAATATTGATGATTTAAAAATATTTTAAGTTATTAAAAATAACTTTAATATTTTGACAAATATAACATTAATATTTTTATATTATTAAATATTAATGATAATAAGATTATTTGATAATTAAATCATTTAAAAATGATTTAAGTGTTTAAAAAATTATTATAAATTATAATAATTGTTTATAAATTATTAAAAGCTTCCGGAAAATATTATAAATGATATTTGACTTATCTAAAATAATATTGAAGCTTAGAGACCAAGTTTAATTGACAATCAATGTGTTAATTGTTGAATAGGGTGACCAGAACACCGAAAATGGACCGAGGTCTAATCAGACCGGAATAGTTAGACTGGATAAGTGTTTATGTAGGTTATAAACACTAATGTGGCTATGTGGTAATGTGTCTAGGAGAAGTTTGACTGTAAAATACAGTGTTACGTGTTATAAATGATTATGCTAATTGTGAGACCGACATTGTTGATTATAGGTCTTACGAACGCAGTTAATTATATTGTGTAGCTGTAATCAACGCGAAAGGCAAGTTTCCTAACTCGACCTTAAGTTATATTCATTCAATTATTTTAATGGTTAATTATTGATAATTATACCATGTCCAGGGAATTTATTGTTGATTATTCGCAGTTAGTGCATGATTAAAATTCAAATTGAATTACTGATTCAGAAAATATATATTCGTAGAATTACTGTTGTTGGATATTTATATCTGTAGAAACTAATATTGACAGTACAGATAATTCCTGTTTATTGTCAAATTATATTGAGAAATGTCTTAGCTAATTATTCTGGTTAGACGAACATTTGTTAGAACTTGATAAATACGAGAAGAGAAATCAATTGTTATTGATAGATCGATGCCAATTGTTTTGGCTAGATCAATAAGTAGATAGAATTTGAAATCACAGTATTTCGTTGTTAAATTAAAAGTCTTGATTCTGAGACTGAGAAGAACAACCTTTTATATAAAGGGAACATTTTGGGTCGTATATTCGACCATTGCGCGCTGTTAAGTATTATGCATAATATAGGGTACAAGGAGTTGGCCGGCTCTAAGTACTTGCAGAGGGGTATAATTTAATCTTTATGGTTATCTAATACTCCTGCGTATGTATCAAAGTAAATCTTTGGTAGATACCCGAGAAAATAAGTTCTAAGATCTGGTGGGATCACTTAGCATAAATCTGGAAAATATTCTACTTTGCTATTGCGTAGAATTAATTCTTGATTATTCAATAGAATATCGTAGAAACTATGAAAGCGTTGTACTCTTTCATTATCAGATTATTGCGCTGCCTAGAATACGAGAAGACTTGTTATTGAATAACGATTTGTTCAGCTATTTCAAAGTTCACCGAACTTTAGTTTCATTCTATCAAAATAGATAGTCTGTTCTTGTTGATTCATATACCTTTATTGTATGTCTTAACTTGCGGGGCAAACTTGTTGCTCACCCTTGCTATAAATAAAACATTTCTGCTAGGAACGAAGAGGCCAGCGGGTCAAAGAAGATCAAAGGCAAAGGCAAGATGTTGGAGTAGTTATAATGAACAATATTATTATGTTATATTATATTGTAAACCCTCTTTGTATATCTAAAGGGTATTTCTGTAATGTTAAGGTTAGTGGACCTGGAACTTATGTATTAACAACTTATGTTAATGACTGATATAATCCTATTTATATTTAAATGGGTAGTTAAATGTTATTTATATTATGGATCGTGAGCACCAAACTTGGGGGTCAGGTAACCCGGATTTAGGGGTGTCACAGGTTATGAACATTAGGTGGGGGGAAAAACCTTATGTAGTAGCCTTATAGAAGAACGAGAAAATAATCGTGATAAACTCTGATCGAGTTCTAAGAAATAAATTTCTTAATTCATCGAAGATAATAAAAGACTTTATGTGCTTATGTGATAAACTTATGTGCTCGCGAATATCGATTAATAACTAAAACTTAAAACTGTGTTGTTAGGATGTCGGATGTTGGAGTATCTAGTCGAGCTGGGGAGGAGGAACCCCGAGTACCTACAGAGGAGGAGCCCCGAGACATTCATGTCGTTCGGGAGAAGTTGGTACAATGAGAGCCATCTCTGTTGATCACTATTGTTGGTCAGGAGCATGAGCCTGAGTCTGATCTAGAGGAGGACCCTGAGGAAGAAGAGGAGGAAGATGAGTTCCCACCGAACTCTATCAGTGTCGAGAAGTATAACGAGCTATATGATCATAACATAGAGTTACGAGATACTATTCAGGAGCTGAGGGAGCGGACGGTTATTCAACAGCTTACCATCGAGCAGAGGGATGGAGAGGTTGAGGCACTTCACACACGTCTGTGAAACGTAGAGTATGATTTGGTTCACGAGAAGGGCCAAACCGAGTAGAAGTCAAAGGAAATAAAGGAGTTAAAGAATGAACTGAAAGAGAACTCAGCAAGGCTGGCCATAGTAGAGGAGGCCTGGGTAAGGGAATAACGACGTGCAGATCTTGCGAAAGAGAACTTTCGAGCGAATAAGTCTAAGCTTGAGGAGACGCACTCTATGTTTCAAAATGCAATTGATGAGGCCCAGGATCGAGTTATGAGATATCCAATTCAGTTCGAAGGACTACCATCATACATGTTAGATCGCAGGACGATGTCCCGCATTATGGAAGAAGAGCATAGCAAAGCTATTCAACACCTTAGCAGGCAGTGATAGGAATAGTTTAATTATGTAAAAACCTGTCTGGTAGTTAATAATGTAAATTTTGATGTGTTTATAAATAGAGGAATATTTTGATGTTTTAAATCTTGTAGATTCTTTATCTCGGGATATATAGTCGATGTAAATAGCAGTGATGCTACCGTATTTTGTTAAAACTTTTGATTAAATAAATATATCAGAGTTATTTGAGATAATGTGTTAAGTGATTATGTTAAAATGTTTGAGTTAAGCCTTAAATATTTAGAGAATTGAATAAAGATCTAATAAGCATATTTCTTAACAAAAAAATGCCGCCAAGAAGACGACCAAATCGTTGACCAGCCCAAGAAGGGTCAACGAATAACAACAATAACGACGCCAATGCTAACCCCGTTCAGCAGTTGGTGAATTTACTGATAGGAGCGATTAACAATCAACCATAAGCTCCACCAAATACTACATTCAAGGACTTCAAGGCGGTGGGACCACCAGAGTTTAAAGGCTCCATAAATTCGATAGAGGCTCAAACTAGGGTTATGGAGATGGAAAAAGTTTTTGACGTCGCTAGAGTAAGAGAGGACCAAAAAATCGCCCACACGATGTTCATGCTTAAATCTAAAGCCAGTTATTGGTGGCAAGAAAATAAGGTCCGGGGAGGTGAAGGTGTGATTACCTGGGAGAGGTTCAAGGAGATGTTTTTTGAGATGTATTTTCCAACCAGCTCGCAGAACCAAATGGAGGTCCAGTTTTTGGAGTTGAAATAGGGGAATATGTCCATACCAGACTATGCGGTGAAATTCAACGAGTTGGCTAGGTTTGCTACGCATCAAGTGCATACTGATGAGAGAAAGGCTAGGCGATTAGAGTAGGGACTGAAGCCCTAGTTGTATAGCAAAGTGTCAATGTTTCAATTGAACACTTTTGCTGGGGTGCTGGAGAAGGCCATACTCACTGAAGGTGGAAGTGATGCGGTAACCAAGTATAACCATGATCAGAAAAAGAAGAAGAGTGAAGTGAAGGAAATAACAAAGTTAGTGGCAGTAACACGGGGGAAAGTAACAATCAGAAGAGGAGGTGGACTGACAACTTATCAACTGGAAGTCAGCAATGAGGTCAGAAGAAGAGAATCGAAGCATGCTTGACCTGTGGGAAAGCTCACCTGGGAGTTTGTATGAAGGGAAAATGGGTGTGCTACAATTGTGGTCAGGAAGGCCACATAGCACCTAACTGCATGCCCTAACCCAAAAAAGGGAGCTTGCTTCACTTGTAGCTCAAAGGACCATCTGGCAAGGGATTGTCCCAAGAAGGGATCTGGAGGGGCAGGATCAGGAGGAAATAGGGGAACAACGGTGGAAGTGCTTTAACTATCACGGGACTAACCACAACCAATCGACCGACCGCAAGGGCCTTCAACATGACAGTGCAGGATGTTGTGCAGTCTCGCGATGTGGTGTCAGGTATCATTCCAATCAATAAAGTTAATGCTTATGTAATATTTGATTCGGGTGCTACTTGTTCATTTATTTCTGATGACTTTGCTAAGAACTTAGAATTGCCTAAGGATGAGTTAGAATACCCCATGAACATAGAGATTGCGAATAGAGAAGTGATCCTTGTTAAGTACATACACAAGAATTGTAGGGTGGATATTAAGGGTAACAGTATACCTTATCCCTATCAAACTTGGGGAATTTGACGTTACCTTAGGAATGGATTTGTTATTCAATTACGGGGCTGTAATTGATTGCCAGAAGAAGCGTATTAACCTTATGACTCCATCAAAGGTTATATTTTATGGCAGCAAGTCGCCTAGACAAGTGAGTTGTCTGACGATGATGCAGGCCAAGAAGTTGTTATGATAAGGCTGTGTAGGATATTTAGCCTACATAGTCGACAGTTGTAAAGAGAACCCGAAAGTAAAAGATATACCAGTCGTGAGGGACTTCACAGACGTATTTTTGGATGATCTACCAAGACTTCCACCAGATAGAGAGGTTGAGTTTGTGATCGATTTGGAGTCAGGAACAGCTCCAATATCCAAAGCACCGTATCGGATGGCTCCGATAGAGATGAAAGAATTTATGGTACAATTGCAAGAGTTACTGGACAAGAAATACATTTAACCGAGCGTATCACCGTGGGGAGTGCCGGTGTTATTTGTAAAGAAGAAGGACGGGACGATGTGGCTCTGTATCGACTACAGAGAACTGAATAAGGTCACGATTAAGAATAGATATCTATTACCAAGAATCGACGACCTGTTTGATCAATTGAAAGGAGCGAGATACTTTTCAAAGATAGACATGAGGAGTGGTTATCATCAGCTGAAGGTGAGGCTAGAGGATGTGCCGAAGATAACATTTAGGACTCGATATGGTCACTATAAATTTCTGGTGATGTCATTTGGTCTAACAAATGCGTCTGCAGCATTTATGGACCTCATGAACAGAGTATTCAAACCATTTTTGGACAAATTTATAGTGGTCTTTATCGATGACATTTTGGTATATTCAAAAACCAAGGAAGAACACAGAGAGCATTTGAAAGTAACGTTAGAGGCGTTGAGAAGAGAGAAGTTGTACGCCAAATTTTTGAAATTTGAATTCTGGATTGAAAGGGTACAATTTCTTGGACATGTGATCGATAAGGACGAAATTTCGGTAGACCCCTCTAAAGTCGAAGCTGTGATGAACTGGGACCAGCCGAAGACGCCGTCAGAACTAAGAAGTTTTCTTGGATTGGTAGGTTATTATAGAAGATTCATTTAGGACTTTTCCAAGATCGCTACTCCGTTAACGAATTTGACTAGGAAATCGGTGAAATTCATTTGGACAGAGAAGTGTGAGGAAAGCTTTTAAGAACTTAAGAAAAGATTGAGTACAACACCTATGTTATCTCTTCCAGATGACACAGGGAATTTTATAGTTTATAGTGATGCGTCACATAAAGGACTGGGCTGTGTGCTTATGCAAAACGGCAAGGTCATTGCATATGCGCCACAAAAATTGAAGGACTATGAGAAGGGGTATCCGACCCATGACTTTGAGCTAGTTGCGGTGGTATTTACTTTGAAAATCTGGAGACACTATCTCTATGGGGAGAAGTGTGAAATATATATACAGACCACAAGAGTCTGAAATATATTTTTACACAGAAGGACTTGAATATGCGCCAAAGAAGGTGGCTGGAGTTAATTAAGGGCTATGATTGCAAGATTTTATACCATCTGGGTAAGGCAAATGTGGTTGTCGACGCCTTAAGTTGAAAAGGTCGGGAGAAATTGGTGATGTTAACCGCTAAGGAGGAGCTAATTTCAGCGATGGAGAAGCAGGATTTAGAAGTGAAGTATCCTATGGAGATTGACGAGAAGTTATTCTAGATGCAAGCACGTACAACTTTACTAGATATAAATTAAGGAGGCTCAACTTCTGGATGAAGAATGTGAGAAGGTGAAAAAGAAGATATCTGAAGGAACCGAATCGAGATTCAAGATAGACAGTGAGGGACTACTAAGATTTGAGAGCAGAATTTGGGTACCGTCAGTGCCCGAGATTAAGGAAAACATTTTGAGCAAGGCTCATAGCTCACGATATTCGATTCACCCGGTAGTACCAAGATGTACCAAGATCTTTGATAACATTTCTGGTGGCCAAATTTGAAACGAGATGTTATAGAGTGTATTGCCAAGTGTTTGACATGTCAGAAAGTGAAAGCAAAGCATCAGAGGTCGAGTGGGTTGCTACAACCTTTAGAAATCCCAGAATGGAAATGGGAACATATTACGATGGATTTCATGGTTGGCCTTCCGACAACTCAGAAAGGCTACGACGTAATATGGGTTATCATTGACCGACTGACAAAATCTGCACATTTCCTTTCGATCAGAATCAAATTTAACTTAGACCAGTTGGCAAAATTATATGTTAAAGAGATTATTTCGAGGCACGGAGTTCCAGTGTCAATTGTTTCTGATAGGGATCCGCGCTTTACATCGAACTTGTAGAAACACCTACATGAATGCATGGGTACGCAGTTGAGAATGAGTATAGCATATCACCCTCAGACAGACGGGCAGAGTGAAAGAACGATTCAGACATTAGAAGATATGTTAAGATCTTGTATAATGTACTTTAAAGGAAATTGGGATGATTATCTACCACTTGTAGAGTTCGGCTACAACAACAGTTACTTCACTAGTATTGGCATGCCGCCTTATGTAGCGCTGTATGGCAGAAAGTGCAGAACTCTGCTATACTTGGATGAAGTTGGCGAGAGACAATTACTAGGTCCAGAACTAGTACAGCAGACATCAGAGATAGTCAAAGTGATCCGAACAAGACTGGTAGTAGCTCAAGATAGGCAGAAGAAATACGCCGATCCACATCGTAAAAATGTTGAGTTTGAATCAGGTAGTTATGTATTTTTGAAAGTCTCTCCCTGAAAAGGAAAGATCAGGTTCGAAAATAAGGGAAAATTAAGCCCAAGGTTCATTGGACCCTTAGAGGTACTACGAAGGATTGGAGAAGTTACGTAAGAGGTAGCCTTACCTCCGGCGCTCGAGAATGTCCACAACGTCTTCCATGTTTTAGTTTTACAACCTTATAAACCTGATTACAAGCATGTGATTGAATATTAACCCTATATTTTGAGAAAGACTTATCTATAAAGAAATTCTTGTTCAGATTGTTGACAGTAAAGGGCAAGTTCTCAGAAATAAAGTAATACCTTCTGTTAAGGTAATTTGGAGGAACCACAATGCTGAATAAGCGACGTGAGAACTCAAAAAGCATATGATGAAGAATTATCCTCATTTATTTGTTTAATTTATGTGTAATCGATTTTGGGGACAGAATCTTTGTAAGGGGGAGAAAATGTAACGGGATGAATTGATTGAGTCGTGATTCTGGGGACAGAATCCTTTTAAGGAGGAAAGTTGTGACAAACGAGATTTTTATAATTTAATTTGAATATTTATTAAATTAAATAAATATTTTTGATGATTTAATTATTGGGTTAAATAATTAATTGATAAAATTGTGGTAGATTAATTTAATTATATGTGTTACATTGATTAAATTAATGTGGAGAATTTTTATATTCAAAGTATGTATTTAATTGAGCTTATTTGATTAAATGAATTAATTAATAAGCATAATGTTATTCTAATTAATTAGAGATTTAATAAATTGACATAATTAATAAATAAGAATTTTAATTATGTGACTGTGTGAATTTATGCGATTTTATTCTATTTTATTTAATTCAATTAAATAAAATTAATTGATTAATTAGATGTGTGACCATTAACTATATAATAAGAGTTAATTAAAATAAATGGAAATGAAGAATAAAGTTTAGCCAAACAAGGCCTTAAGGGGAGTTGCACCAGTTAACCCATTACGGATTAACTGACGTCACAAACTCACCCATTATATATTATACGTATTATACTTATATCTTATATCATACGCCATATCAGTTCCTACTTTCATTAGAGAAATTCTATAGAGAAAATTGAGAGAATTGATTTGAGTGGAATTGGAGAATTCAAGTTTGTATCACCTTCAAACAGAGAAAGCAAGGGTAAACCCTAATCTAAGTTTTATATTTCACGTATTATATTTTCTCACAACCAAGTTCTTTGATAATGGGATCTCATGAATTCTTGTTTATTACTTAATGTTAGATGTCTATTAACATACATAACTCAATTGTATGTGATTTATGTCTGTTTTAAATTAAATGATCCACGAAAGCATATATAAATTAGAATTTTGAAAAGTTATAGAGTTTTTCCATTACGTATTTTAAAAGTTCTCTGTGAATGGGAAATTTGACAATTTTTGATTATATGTCTATATATGTATTATAAATTGTTCATAACATATTATATATCATGTATACATGAATCACAGTGATTAAATTCTTGTAATTATGTGTTAATTGGGTTTTGTGAAGTTACAGAGTATAAAAGTTGTATATATAACCCATATGGTCCTTACGTACAAATTAAATGCTTTAATCATATGTTTGTATCAAAATTGATACTTGAATATGCTTATGTATGTTGAAACGAACAAAACAAAATTTAAACGGATGGATTCGGTGAATTAACGAATCTGTAATGTTAAAATTCATATTTTTCATCAAAACTTTACAAAATATGAAAAACAGTGAAATTAAATATTGTAAATTGTGTAATTACGTGAATTAAAGTGTTAGAATCGTGTTATAGGCTTTGTGTGATGTTTTTGTGAAGTCTATACTTCGTGGGTAGCATTAAAATTCATCAAGTTAGTTTAATTTGGGATTTTATTAGGTTGTTCTGTGTTAACTTGTGTGAATTTTTTTTTTCCTAAATTGGCCTTGTAATGTTCGCGAACTGTAGAAACTGAGTCTGGGTAACCCCGCCCCCAGCTGGCATTACCAAACTGAATTACCCGCCACGGCGACAAAAAAAAAATTAATTAAAATATTTATCAAATAAAATGAATATTTTAATTGAGATATTTATGGAATAAAATAAATATTCGATGGAAATTATTATTAAAATATTTATAAAATAAAATGAATATTTTAATTGAGATATTTATGGAATAAAATAAATATTTGATAGAAATTATTATTAAAATATTTATCAAATAAAATAAATATTTTAGTTGAAATATTTATGGAATAAAATAAATATTCGATAGAAATTATTATTAAAATATTTATAAAATAAAATAAATATTTTAATTGAGATATTTATAGAATAAAATAAATATTCAATGGAAATTATTATGAAATAATTTATTCGAGTGTAATAATAATAAGGAAATGAAAATATTCTAATTTAATTAAGTAATTAAATTAGACGGGTAATGATTTGTTAAATAAAGTGGAGTTATGTTAAATAATTAAGTGAAAATTTAACTAATGAATATCGTGAATACATATGGTATGTGTGTAGGACTTGTCGTGAACGGAAGTAGTAATCGTTTAGCCTACGCACGAGGCAAGTTCCTAAACCTTGTTTCTTTACATAAAGCAAGTTCCTTATTCTATCTTGTTTATTATTGTTTAAGTCAAGATTTCATATTAAATATTATCATTATTTAAAAGCATGATTCATGTTATACAATACTTATTCGATTGTATACATCTTGAACTTTATTATTCAAATTGAATATCAATTATTGTTGAACCTTGTAAGACTAGTGAACCCTTATTGATTCAACTAGTCCATAGTTGATGAACGTTCTAAATTTCAGAACCATTGTTGAGCTTATCCAAACCAAACTTCCTTTGATGCGGACTCTAATGTCAAACTGAGATGAATAACCCTGTTATAGGGGATTAATTATGCTTTAACGTTAATATATTGTGCACAGTATGGTACTAAGGGCTGATCCCCCTAAGTACGAGAAGAAGAGTCTATAGTCTTATGACTGTTAAAGGTTTCAAGTATAAACACTTGACAACCTAGGACATAGTTTAAGGTCTTATGACCCTCAAAAGTTCTTTTGATTCTTGTTATTCATTCTTGATTCAAAAGCCGAGTTTTCTTATTTCAGAAGTGTAAGATCCCGAATTTTATGAAATAAAAGTATTCAATTTTTCTTATAATTACTATTCAGTAAATGGTTAAATTGATAAAAGTTTAAAGTTATGAATGAAATATGATTTTTTTTTCAAAATAAGCAAGTGGTTATAAAATAATCATTGTTGTCGGGGAATATTCGTTTGGTCGTGGAATATTCTTTCTGTCGGGGAATATTCGTACGACGGCGCAACTATTTGTGGGCCCCATAACAGAATAACTGTCGGATGAAGATAACGACAAAATAGAGTTTTTATAATTAACGGCGTAGTTGTTACCGTTAACACTGTTGGAATACCCGGTGGTTAAAATACAGTAATACGCGTTATTGCACAGTAGCACACGGTATTGCATAGTATTTTTGAAATTATTGATTCTTACGTAAGAAGGCACTACTCAATAATTGTTACAGTAATTACTGTTCAATATTTTATTTTATTGATTCAATAATTGCTACGTTGAAATTTTGTATTATTGTTGTTCAATAATTGTTGCTGCACAGTATTTCCCATTATCAGATCAATAATTCATATTATTTGAATAGTATTATTAGATAGCATTATTGGCAATGTCTAGAAAGTTCTGTCTAAGGAGAGGTTTGGTCATCTAATTGCGCGCCAGTAAGGAGAAATCCTTATTGGAAAGCCCCCTCTTTCCTGGGAACGGCCTGGTTGTCATAAATGTGATTCTGTAATATTATTTGTGAATAATTAATTATTGATTCATATGATAAAGAAATATTTATTTTATGTGGATATAAATGAGGGATATATTTTTGTGGTTAAAAATGAAGGAGTTAATGTTGAGGTTTTTATCCGTATTTTTGTCGGAATGGAGGTATTAAAAATCAGGGTTTTTGAGATATTTTGCGGGGGTTATAATTTTTAATCCGACCGTTGGATCGTGGTAATTTTTGGATATGTTATACATATATAAGTTGAGTATATGTCCACAAATTTTGAACCGTTAAAAATGAACGTATGATTTATTATGAATTTTACGAGATGACTGGTTCAGAAATTGTTGAATTTTCGGAGTTTATCATTTTGGTAGAAAATTCTAGAATTGGTGGGCCCCACTTGTGGTTGGTGAAGAAATGTGCTGAATTATATTTCAAATGTGGTGGGTGGAAATAGTAGCAGGTAAAGCCATCAGGTTGCAGGTCAAACCTATCAAAATTTTCCTATAAATAGAGGGCTAAGTTAGAGTTGAAAATCACACCAGAAACATAAGCTTTCTCTCTTTCTCTCTCTATATTATGAAGCATATTTTGTGAGTTTTTAGATACTCTGTGAGTTTCTATTCATCAGTGCAAGTTTCCTTCAGCCTTATACCGATCAGAAGTACTGCTCTTTTGAGGTAAGGGATTGTAAGGGATAGTAAGAGATTTTAAGGGTTGTTATGATTTTCAGTTTCGTAATTTTTCTGATCTTCAAAAATTCTGGAAAAATTTGAAATGATATTTTGATGAGTTTTCTTGATTGTGTCCAAAAATGGTGATTTTTGGATGTATATATTGAGAGTTATGAATTTTATGAGAAAAGACTATTTTAAAAGTAACCGCTTATAATTCCTTGTGGTTAACTCCAAAATTGATGAAATTTTTATTGGGAGTACATGTATATGATAGAAGTATACTCTGTAAATTTCAGAATTTTTAGATAAAAGTACAATTTTTGATAAATGTCTAAATATTCGGCTGTTTTGGCCATATGAAAAATAGTAAATGACTTTTAAAAATTCTGAGAAAAATATATGTTCACTATTGGACTATATTATGCTAAATTCCAGAAAAGAAATATTTTTGGAACTGATTTGGTATTTTTCATGAAAATAGTCTAGTTATGAGTAAATGAATTAAATATGTTATGTGAAGTAAGAAAATTGGAAAATAGGATTTTATGGCTTGAGAATCCTATATGAGGTATATGCAGATTTTTGATGAGGGTTTTGGTTATTGATGATGAAATCTTAAGAGTTGGCATTTTATGATGATTAAATGCATTAATTAGTAAAGTGTAAACAATTAAAATAAATTGTTTATAAATTTAAGTAATGTTATTCTTTCAATATCATTATACCGAAATATTGGTATGAATTTTATTGTAGAATTTCTATCTTTTGTGTCGGGGTTACTATTCATGTGTTACGAATATTACTCTTGAGATTAAAACTATATGTTGATCATATTATTTTTTTTTATCATCATATATAACATTTTTATAACCCTGATGTTGAAATTCTCTTTCACTGGAGTGTAAAGATGGGTAGATTATTGGTATGATCATGACTAGGGTTCTCTTTGGCCTGTAGTGCAAAGTTGAATTGTGACTGGTATGATCATGACCATTGAATTTATAATTGAATATCTTAAGCTTAAGTGCAAAGGTGAATTGATCAACATGGTTATAATTATTGTTTATATAAATTCTGAAATGATTATATATTTCTTTGAGATATGAATATATTTGGCCTGTAGTGCAAATATGAATTGTTGATGAATATCTTTGGCATGTAGTGCAAAGATGGCCTGTTGATGAATATCTTTGGCCTGTAGTGCAAAGATGAACTGTTGTTGAATATCTTTGGCCCGTAGTGCAAAGATGGTTTGTTGATGAATATCTTTGGCCCGTAGTGCAAAGATGGTTTGTTGATGAATATCTTTGGCCCGTAGTGCAAAGATGGATTTGTTAGTATGATTATAAACAGGAACTGTGATTTGGTATAACCATGATCTTTGATGTTTCAGGTAAAGACAGGTGATGAAAATATTCTTCGTCCTGGGTGCGAAGAAAAATTTATAGTCACAATTATGATTATGAGTTATTCATATGATTGTGGAAAGGAACTGTTGAGTGATGTTACAGGGATAAAACATTGTTGGTGGATTTTTAACATGGAGAAGATAATAGACTTTATAGTCTATTTGACTCTTCTAATGGATTGCTCGTTCCGCTGCAACTATGGTTGAAATTTTTATCATTTACCATATGTTCTAAATCTCTGATTTATTATTGATGAAGGCTATTGATAATTTAATTATCTTTAGTCATGATATTCTTTACTGAGCTAGTTGTGCTCACCCTTTTGCTTCACAATTCCTTTCAGGTAATAAGAGTGTAGCTGGGTCGAGCGGGGGTAACAAGGGAATAGAACGGTGGTCATCATTTAGTAGTTATATTTGGTGAAGAAAATAGGGTGAGGCGAACCCAACGTTGGAAGGGTGTTTTGTCACTATCATACAAGATGTCTAATGACATACAACCTCGTGTCATCATAGGACAGGGTTGTGCTCATCCACTTGCTGAGTATATCTATGGGCACTACCTATATAATCTTGGTGTTTGTTTGAAGTATAATTCTCAATTAGAGACAGTGGAGATAATGATAAGTCAAGAGAAGACTCACCATTGGGAAGAATATGATAGTAATCTTCTCGTTTTTCTTTGGGGTCTATTGGGTCAACCAAGGATAATTCTGTGGCCATATGATATCTATCATAACCTAGACGCGTGGCCTCCCATGTACGAAGGTTTCCTTGAGCACTTCCCAAAGATTCTAATTTCTAAAACAGTTTTTGACTATACCTTTATGTAAGGTGTCATTGTGAGGTGATGTCCACGGTTGGAACATGAGTCACATTTGGTATATATTTGTATCCAAACTCACAGCATATGTGTTGTTGTATTTTGCACGACAATTGTTGTAATAAAGTTGTAGTTATTTTCTGTACCATGTATTTGGCGACTCAGAATAGGTTGGATGGAATGGACCTATTTTGGGGTCGTTACATTTGGTATCAGAGCTATAAGTAAAGAGCCCCGAGCCTCTCGCTGGTGACTTCCTGTTGATGGGGGATGCACCGAAGCCAGACTCTCCGTAGGGGACGCCGTTCTGCGGTGGCAAACTGATAGGTATCAATGTAAGGTGCTGACATAGGTTGGTGTCCAGAGTTACATTTGGTATCAGAGCTTAGGGATATGATCTCTGGCAGAGATCGGGGAATATAACTAGGAGGGGAGAGATGAGTAAATCCTTCGCTAGTGTGTCCTACCTAAGCTTATTTGTTGGTCAGTCATAATATCGGGATATTATGTGATATGTTAATTTGTTAAATTAACCCTTGTTTTGAAGCTGTATTCTAGAATGATATTTGAAATACAGGAGATGAGCAATGGAGAAATTATGATGACAGAGAAGATGGAATCTGAAATGAAAGGAAGGTATTCTCAATTCTTTGAAATACCAGGTACGTAAATTTCGGGGACGAAATTTCATAAGGAGGGGAGATTGTAAGACCCCGAATTTTATGAAATAAAAGTATTCAATTTTTCTTATAATTACTATTCAGTAAATGGTTAAATTGATAAAAGTTTAAAGTTATGAATGAAATATGATTTTTTTTTCAAAATAAGCAAGTGGTTATAAAATAATCATTGTTGTCGGGGAATATTCGTTTGGTCGTGGAATATTCTTTCTGTCGGGGAATATTCGTACGACGGCGCAGCTATTTGTGGGCCCCATAACAGAATAACTGTCGGATGAAGAAAACGACAAAATTTGAGTTTTTACAAATAACGGCGTAGTTGTTACCGTTAACACTGTTGGAATACCCGGTGGTTAAAATACAGTAATACGCGTTATTGCACAGTAGCACACGGTATTGCATAGTATTTTTGAAATTATTGATTCTTACGTAAGAAGGCACTACTCAATAATTGTTACAGTAATTACTGTTCAATATTTTATTTTATTGATTCAATAATTGCTACGTTGAAATTTTATATTATTGTTGTTCAATAATTGTTGCTGCACAGTATTTCCCATTATCAGATCAATAATTCATATTATTTGAATAATATTATTAGATAGCATTATTGGCAATGTCTAGAAAGTTCTGTCTAAGGAGAGGTTTGGTCATCTAATTGCGCGCCAGTAAGGAGAAATCCTTATTGGAAAGCCCCCTCTTTCCTGGGAACGGCCTGGTTGTCATAAATGTGATTCTGTAATATTATTTGTGAATAATTAATTATTGATTCATATGATAAAGAAATATTTATTTTATGTGGATATAAATGAGGGATATATTTTTGTGGTTAAAAATGAAGGAGTTAATGTTGAGGTTTTTATCCGTATTTTTGTCGGAATGGAGGTATTAAAAATCAGGGTTTTTGAGATATTTTGCGGGGGTTATAATTTTTAATCCGACCGTTGGATCGTGGTAATTTTTGGATATGTTATACATATATAAGTTGAGTATATGTCCACAAATTTTGAACCGTTAAAAATGAACGTATGATTTATTATGAATTTTACGAGATGACTGGTTCAGAAATTGTTGAATTTTCGGAGTTTATCATTTTGGTGGAAAATTCTAGAATTGGTGGGCCCCACTTGTGGTTGGTGAAGAAATGTGCTGAATTATATTTCAAATGTGGTGGGTGGGAATAGTAGCAGGTAAAGCCATCAGGTTGCAGGTCAAACCTACCAAAATTTTCCTATAAATAGAGGGCTAAGTTAGAATTGAAAATCACACCAGAAACATAAGCTTTCTCTCTTTCTCTCTCTATATTATGAAGCATATTTTGTGAGTTTTTAGATACTTGTGAGTTGCTATTCATCAGTGCAAGTTTCCTTCAGCCTTATACCGATCAGAAGTACTGCTCTTTTGAGGTAAGGGATTGTAAGGGATAGTAAGGGATTTTAAGGGTTGTTATGATTTTCAGTTTCGTAATTTTTCTGATCTTCAAAAATTCTGGAAAAATTTGAAATGATATTTTGATGAGTTTTCTTGATTGTGTCCAAAAATGGTGATTTTTGGATGTATAGATTGAGAGTTATGAATTTTATGAGAAAAGACTATTTTAAAAGTAACCGCTTATAATTCCTTGTGGTTAACTCCAAAATTGATGAAATTTTTATTGGGAGTACATGTATATGATAGAAGTATACTCTGTAAATTTCAGAATTTTTAGACAAAAGTACAATTTTTGATAAATGTCTAAATATTCGGCTATTTTGGCCATATGAAAAATAGTAAATGACTTTTAAAAATTCTGAGAAAAATATATGTTCACTATGGGACTATATTATGCTAAATTCCAGAAAAGAAATATTTTTGGAACTGATTTGGTATTTTTCATGAAAATAGTCTAGTTATGAGTAAATGAATTAAATATGTTATGTGAAGTAAGAAAATTGGAAAATAGGATTTTATGGCTTGAGAATCCTATATGAGGTATATGCAGATTTTTGATGAGGGTTTTGGTTATTGATGATGAAATCTTAAGAGTTGGTATTTTATGATGATTAAATGAATTAATTAGTAAAGTGTAAACAATTAAAATAAATTGTTTATAAATTTAAGTAATGTTATTCTTTCAATATCATTATACCGAAATATTGGTATGAATTTTATTGTAGAATTTCTATCTTTTGTGTCGGGGTTACTATTCATGAGTTACGAATATTACTCTTGAGATTAAAACTATATGTTGATCATATTATTTTTTTTTATCATCATATATAACATTTTTATAACCCTGATGTTGAAATTCTCTTTCACTGGAGTGTAAAGATGGGTAGATTATTGGTATGATCATGACTAGGGTTCTCTTTGGCCTGTAGTGCAAAGTTGAATTGTGACTGGTATGATCATGACCATTGAATTTATAATTGAATATCTTAAGCTTAAGTGCAAAGGTGAATTGATCAACATGGTTATAATTATTGTTTATATAAATTCTGAAATGATTATATATTTCTTTGAGATATGAATATATTTGGCCTGTAGTGCAAATATGAATTGTTGATGAATATCTTTGGCATGTAGTGCAAAGATGGCCTGTTGATGAATATCTTTGGCCTGTAGTGCAAAGATGAACTGTTGTTGAATATCTTTGGCCCGTAGTGCAAAGATGGTTTGTTGATGAATATCTTTGGCCCGTAGTGCAAAGATGGTTTGTTGATGAATATCTTTGGCCCGTAGTGCAAAGATGGATTTGTTAGTATGATTATAAACAGGAACTGTGATTTGGTATAACCATGATCTTTGATGTTTCAGGTAAAGACAGGTGATGAAAATATTCTTCGTCCTGGGTGCGAAGAAAAATTTATAGTCACAATTATGATTATGAGTTATTCATATGATTGTGGAAAGGAACTGTTGAGTGATGTTACAGGGATAAAACATTGTTGGTGGATTTTTAACATGGAGAAGATAATAGACTTTATAGTCTATTTGACTCTTCTAATGGATTGCATCGTTCCGCTGCAACTATGGTTGAAATTTTTATCATTTACCATATGTTCTAAATCTCTGATTTATTATTGATGAAGGCTATTGATAATTTAATTATCTTTAGTCATGATATTCTTTACTGAGCTAGTTGTGCTCACCCTTTTGCTTCACAATTCCTTTCAGGTAATAAGAGTGTAGCTGGGTCGAGCGGGGGTAACAAGGGAATAGAACGGTGGTTATCATTTAGTAGTTATATTTGGTGAAGAAAATAGGGTGAGGCGAACCCAACGTTGGAAGGGTGTTTTGTCACTATCATACAAGATGTCTAATGACATACAACCTCGTGTCATCATAGGACAGGGTTGTGCTCATCCACTTGCTGAGTATATCTATGGGCACTACCTATATAATCTTGGTGTTTGTTTGAAGTATAATTCTCAATTAGAGACAGTGGAGATAATGATAAGTCAAGAGAAGACTCACCATTGGGAAGAATATGATAGTAATCTTCTCGTTTTTCTTTGGGGTCTATTGGGTCAACCAAGGATAATTCTGTGGCCATATGATATCTATCATAACCTAGACGCGTGGCCTCCCATGTACGAAGGTTTCCTTGAGCACTTCCCAAAGATTCTAATTTCTAAAACAGTTTTTGACTATACCTTTATGTAAGGTGTCATTGTGAGGTGATGTCCACGGTTGGAACATGAGTCACATTTGGTATATATTTGTATCCAAACTCACAGCGTATGTGTTGTTGTATTTTGCACGACAATTGTTGTAATAAAGTTGTAGTTATTTTCTGTACCATGTATTTGGCGACTCAGAATAGGTTGGATGGAATGGACCTATTTTGGGGTCGTTACAAGAAGTCTTTGATTCATTCGCATGTTACTATTTTATTTTTATATTGTTATACCTGTGGGCAATCGTGCTCACTCTTGCGTAATAATAACATTGCAGTTAAGAACGAAAGGTTCGACAAGCCTTCTACTAGCAAAGGTAAGGCAAAGTTAACAAGTGATAAAGACTTGTTGTTTATTTGATGTATTTATATTTCATACTTATGTTAAAGTTGTGTAAGACTTATTATTTGTTTATGTTTCCGCATTTGAGATTTAAGGTTAGTATGACATGGGGTTGATGTAGTTACATTCAGATGTTGTAACTCCATAAGGAGAGGATTTATTTCAATCTATTTATGGTTTTTCATTTATTATGGGTAGATAGATACATGATGTTTGGACAGTGAACACCAAATCCCATGGGAATTGAAGTACCCGAATTTGGGGGTGTCACAGTTTAATAGCTCATCTGTTACTACGATTTACTATGATCACGTGGTGATCTCCTTATCCTTCTCTCTACGATTATAGTCTTAGGTACTCATACCTAAGATTTAAAACCTATCAGCTCTGATACCAACTTGTAACGCCCCAAAATCCGGTCTATCTTCACACCCGGATTCCGTGCATCAGGAGTACATCATTCTTCCAAACATACATCATTATATAGTAAAATATAACAACATACATTCTTAAATCCCAGGTTCTATTACCTTATAACCTTATTCATTACAAATAATGAAATTACATTATTCTTTCCATCTTATAAGAGTGACTTTTATCCGCCACTAAGGATACATAACAGTTCATTAAACTAGTCTTTAGTTTAATTAAGCTATTCTACATTACAAGTCTTCACTTGATCTTCACGCTCATTCACATACTGAATGGCACTTCATCTGGATACCGGTCAGCTTGATCTTTACGGGATCCTTAAATTCTTCTAACATCGTACACTGAAAATATTTTTCATTTAAAGTAAGTGTGAGAATTCAATTGCTCAGCACGTCATAGCAGTTGAACAAACAACTTCAACAGTTTAAACACTTCTTCAGAACTTCGATAACAGAACAAAGGTTATGAAGCAGCTTGAATATTGGGAATAATTCTGATTCCTATCATTTTAAAACATTATTCACATTCACTTTGAAATACTTCATTCTTCTACCTTTTTCATACACATCCTGTCTGGCTAGAATCATTAGCACAGACTTAACAATAACGGTTCATGTATAAACAGACCATACTTATATTGAACAGCTTAATCACAGAATAGTTTATCTCATAGAAACACCGAAGTGTTCAAATTGTGGCACAAGGCCTTATACAAACTACCACCTTGTACAAATATTGCACATTTGCACATAGACAAGACTTCTCAAGTTTAACATCTAAGAAGTTTAAGAAACTAGCATTCATTTTAAAATATGAGTGAAGTTAGGAAACTTGTCTTACGCACAGCTATAGCTTAGAGTTTACACTGAATTGCTCATTCCAATTCCTATATAGCACATAAGGAAATAACCCACACCAATTAGTCATATACTTTTGACTTATGTATTAGTTTACTTAACTTTACTTCTTAAGGTTCGCGTTTTTGTAACCTAAGTTTACGCGATAACTTTCATTACCAGTGTACGGCTTCATGACATATGAAGATGTCTTACTCAAAATGTTCATCATCTTTGATGATTTGCATTCTTATCTTCTTCTTATAACTTCTCTAAGACTCAGTATACATCGTGTCTTTGCTAGTAGTCCATATGGTACTCTGAGTGGTTTCCCACAAACAACCAACAAACAAGTTCCTGTCTCATCTACACTGTCATCACAGTGAGTTAGATCGGTTGCTAGTTACATATATACCTTCGCTCTCTGAAGGAATTATTTAGCTCAGCTCTCATATGTCAACCATCAATGGTTACGATTGTACCACAACCTAAACTTATCCTAACTTATCCGAACTATTAAATTAAAATGTTCATTACGTTAATTTCTTATTCCTTATGGCTTTCTTGGAACTAAATGCCATACCTCAGGATTCATTCCCTATTTATCCCACATTCGGCTTTCATTAATCTTATTACCGTTTGTTACGGCTTTCTTCTAAATTCATAACTTACTTAATACTTTCGTTATCCATTACATGAACCCCATGTTCATTACTATTTCTTAATGTCGAAGCCATACGGTTCGCTGTATGCTAAGACTGATTGTTCATCACAATAGCGTTGCGTTCACAGCGTCTATACTCTTTACACGTGTCTCTCATTACCACAATATAACATCGAAATGTCATTCATTACCCTCGTCACTCAACGTCTAAGGAATCATAATCATAGCTATCCCCCACGTTCGTTTATCGCGACTACGGTCCCTGGATATCTGTTTTGTTACCCGTGTTTACATTCTTTGTCCTTTAATCTTGTTTAATCTTTCCGTTGAACCCTTACTAAAGGTTTAATTCACTTGTTCAAGTGTTACATTCGCTTAACTATATGTTCAATAGTTTTTGTTACACTTTCCCCATGATTTAAGCAGTTAAAAGCTCAATATTGGGCCTTGCCCTGCACCGGCGCTGCGATGCCACCTTACAAAGCATGGCTCTCCGGCGCTGCGAGTCTCTAGTAGCTGGCTCTCCGGTCTGGCGCTGCGATGCCACCTTACAAAGCATGGCTGGCGCTGCGGTGCCAAGCCCTAATCTTTGAAACATTTTCTAAGTGTTAACTTTATTTTGAGACACTTACTTCTCGATCTCATAACTTCTTCGTTATAACTCGGAACAAGGTTGTTCCAAAGCCCTTCTCTTCCTTATCTTACGTACTTCAATCCCCCCCCCCTCCCGGGAAAAACTTTGTTCTGAATCCATTAACATGCTAATTGATTGGCTTAATCTTCGTCCTTCGCTCATTTTTACGTTATTAACGTTCTTCGTTCGTTCGTTCATAATTCGGTCATCTAAACTCGGAACTTGTTCGTTCTTGAGTCCATGACTCATATTTTCTATGTTCACCTACTTTCTTATGAAACCCTACACCTTCGGGTTCATTTACACAGTTTCTAATTCTCGTTCGTCTTTGACAAAATTTTCGCCATAACTTCATTATAGCTTAGTTTAATCCGTTCTTCATGAACGTTTCTACCGTTTCTAAAGAAGCAAAAAGCAACTAACTTATACGTGATAGTTTTAAACTTGTCCATCAACAACAATTATACTATGATGGTTTTAAATTTATCCATCAACAACGTTCTTCGTGTTTTTCGCGCATTCTTCGCAATCTTCGTTCGTTCTTCATTTTTATTCAATATTTTGATTACAATTTCACTTTTTCTTGGAATTCGATGTTATAACACACCATTCCTTACTTATTTCACCGAATCGTTCATATGATTCATTCAGATCATTCAAATTCATTATGAATCTTACCCTTCCTTAAGAAATTTATAAAATAAACTTCTAATTCTGATTTCTTCTTTTTCTCATGATTTCAACCATATTAAATCATTACTAACATCTTTTACTTCATATTCTCATTAAGCTATGTTTTAAACATATAAAACTTAAAGAAAATTAATTCAGAAGTTAGGTTTTCCATACCTTTCTTCTTTAATCTCCTTCCGTTGGACAAAGTTTGCTCACGCGCAAGCTTTTCCTCCTCTTTTTCCTCTTTTTCCTCATCCAAAAACTCCCTCTCTCTCTCTCTCTCTCAAATGTTATAGGATTTTCAAAATCCTAAACAAATAAAATTAAGCTTCTTATTTATAGATTTTCCAAGCTAGGGGCAAAATAGTCATTTCGCCCTTTCGGTTACTAATCACACCTCCTTACTATTCACGAAACTTCCTTTGAAGTTTCCTGATTCCGTCTTCCGAGTTTAGTTCGATACTTTTAAAAACTACGATTCTCGAAATACAAATATTTTTGGATATTTCATATTTCCTTTACCAATTAACTATTTTTCTATGTTTTGGCATATTAGGCAAACGGGCAAATAACTCAGCCTCTGTATATCAGAATCGAGTCTAATAAGTTGTAACACGTGCCTAATACCTATGCGGTGCTATGTATGTATTTGTGTGTCATTTCGACGGCTCAGGCGGGTTTTGATCTCTTTTTTGACTATTTTTCTAAGTGTTGGCAAAGTAGGCAAACAGGCTGATAACTCGGTCTCCATATATTGTAATTGAGTCTCATAAGTTGTAATGCGTGCCTAATACCTATGCGGTGCTATGTATGTGTGTATGTGTCATTTCGACCACCGAGACGGGTTTTGGTCTCTTTTTTGACTATTTTTCTAATTTTTGGTAAAGTACATAAACATGATGATAACACGGCCTTCGTATATCAGAATCGAATCCCGTAAGTTGTAACACGTGTCTAATACCTATGCAGTTCTATGTATGTGTTTGCATGTCATTTCGAAGACCGAGGCGGGTTTTGGTCTCTTTTTCGACTATTTTTCTATGTTTTGGCAAAGTAGACAAACAGGCTGATAACTCAGCCTTCGTTTATCAGAATCGAGTCCTGTAAGTTTCAACGCGTGCCAAATACCTATGCGATGCTATGTATGTGTTTGCAAGTCGTTTTGACTAACGAGGTGGGTTTTGGTCTCTTTTCGATTATTTTTCTACTTTTTGGCAAGTTAGGCAAAAGGGTTAATAACTCGGCCTCCGTATATCAGAATCGACTCCCATAAGTTTTAACACGTGCCTAATACCTATGTTTTTGCATGTCGTTTCGAAGACCGAGGCGGGTTTTGGCCTCTTTTTCGACTATTTTTCTAAGTTTTATCAAGTTAGACAAACGAACTGATAACTTGGCCTCCGTATATCAGAATTTAGTCCCGTAAATTGTAACACATGCCTAATAACTATGCGGTACTATGTATGTGTTTGTGTGTCGTTTCGACGACCGAGGCGGGTGTTAGTCTCTTTTTTGACTATTTTTTAAGTTTTGGCATATTAGGCAAACAGGCTAATATCTCGGCCTCCGTATATCAGAAGCGAGTCTCACAATTTGTAATATGTGCCTAATACCTATGCGATGCTATGTATGTGTTTGAGTGTCATTTCGACTATTGAGGCAGGTTTTGGTCTTTTTTTCGATAATTTTTTTACGTTTTGACAAGTTAGGCAAACAGGCTGATAACTCGACATCCGTATATCAGAATCGAGTCCCGTAAGTTGTAATACTGCTTAATGCCTATCCGATACTCTGTATGTGTTTGCGTATCATTTCGACGACTGAGGCGAGTTTTGGTCTCTTTTTCAACTATTTTTCTAAGTTTTGGCAAAGTAGGCAAACGGGCTGATAAATCGGCTCCCGTATATCGAAAT
Source organism: Panax notoginseng (assembly GCA_016801055.1). Lineage (NCBI taxonomy): Eukaryota > Viridiplantae > Streptophyta > Magnoliopsida > Apiales > Araliaceae > Panax > Panax notoginseng. The sequence continues at coordinate 75,865,250 of CM029019.1, forward strand.
CGAATCCCATAAGTTATTACGCGTGCCTAGTACCTATGTGGTGCTATGTATATGTTTGCATGTCATTTCGATGACCGAGGTAGGTTTTGGTCTCTTTTTTAACTATTTTTCTAAGTTTTGGCATTTTAGGCAAACGGGCTAATAACTCGGCCTCCGTATATCGGAATAGAGTTCCATAAGTTGTAAAGTGTGCCTAATACCTATGTAGTGCTATGTTTGTGTTTACGTGTTGTTTCGACGACCGAGGCAGGTTTTGGTCTCTTTTTTGATTATTTTTCTAAGTTTTTGCAAGTTAGGCAAACATGCTGATAACTCGGCCTCCATATGTTGGAATCGAGTCACGTAAGTTATAACACGTGCGTAATACCTATGAGGTGCTATGTATGTGTTTGCGAGTCATTTCGACGACCGAGGCGAGTTTTGGTCTCTTTATCGACTAATTTTCTATGTTTTGGTAAAGTAGGCAAACAGACTGATAACTAGGCCTCCGTATATCGGAATTGAGTCTCATAAGTTGTAATGTGTGCCTAATACTTATACGATGCAATGTATGTGTTTGCAAGTCATTTCAACGACCAGGACGGGTTTTGGTCTATTTTTTGACTATTTTTCTAAGTTTTGGCTTATTAGGCAAACGAGCTAATAACTCGACCTCCGTATATCAGAATTGAGTCCCATGAGTTATAACACGTGTCTAATACCTATGCGGTGCTATGTATATATTTGGGTGTCATTTCGACGGCCAAGCCGGGTTTTGGTCTCTTTTTTGACTATTTTTCTAAGTGTTGGCAAAGTAGGTAAATAGGCTGATAACTCGGCCTCCATATATTGGAATTGAGTCCCGTAAGTTGTAACGCGTGACTAATACCTATGCAGTGCTATGTATGTGTTTGTGTGTCATTTCGACCACCGAGACGCGTTTTGGTCTCTTTTTTAACTATTTTTCTAAGTTTTGGTAAAGTAGGCTAACATGATGATAACACGGCCTCCATATATCAGAATTGAGTCCCGTAAGTTGTAACACGTGTCTAATAACTATGCAGTTCTATGTATGTGTTTGCGTGTCATTTCGACGATCGAGGCGGGTTTTGGTCTCTTTTTTGACTATTTTTCTATGTTTTGGCAAAGTAGGCAAACAAGCTGATAACTCAGCCTCCGTATATCAGAATTGAGTCTCGTAAGTTGCAACGCGTTCTTAATACCTATGCGATGCTATGTATGTGTTTGTATGTCGTTTTGATGAATGAGGCGGGTTTTGGTCTCTTTTCGACTATTTTTCTAATTTTTGGCAAGTTAAGCAAAAGGGCTGATAACTCAGCCTCCGTATATCAGAATCAAGTCCCATAAGTTTTAACACGTTCCTAATACCTATGGGTTTGCATGTCGTTTCGACGACCGAGGCGGGTTTTGGTCTCTTTTTCCACTATTTTTCTAAGTTTTATCAAGTTAGGCAAACGGGCTGATAACTCGACCTCCGTATAACGGAATTGAGTCCCGTAAGTTGTAACACATGTGCCTAATACCTATGCGGTGCTATGTATGTGTTTGAGTATCATTTCGACTACTGAGGTGGGTTTTGGTCTCTTTTTCGACTATTTTTCTATGTTTTGACAAGTTAGGCAAACGGGCTGATAACTCGGCATCCGTTTATCGGAATCGAGTCGCATAAGTTGTAACGCGTGCTTAATACCTATGCGGTGTTATGTATGTGTTTGCATGTCGGTTCGATGACCGAGGCGGGTTTTGGTTTCTTTTTTGACTATTTTTCTAAGTTTTGGTAAAGAAGGCAAACGGGCTGATAAATCGGCTTCCGTATATCGGAACCGAGTACCATAAGTTGTAACACGTGCCTAATACCTATGCGGTGCTATGAATATGTTTGCATGTCGTTTCGACGACTGAGGTTGGTTTGGTCTCTTTTTTAACTATTTTTCTAAGTTTTGGCATGTTAGGCAAACGGGCTAATAACTCAGCCTACGTATATTGGAATAGAGTCCCATAAGTTGTAACGCGTGCCTTATACCTATACAGTGCTATGTATGTATTTGTGTGTCGTTTCGATGACCGAGACGGGTTGATAACTCGGCCTCCATATGTCAGAATCGAGTCCCGTAAGTTGTAACACGTGCCTAATACATATGCGGTGCTATGTATGTGTTTGCATTTTATTTGGATGACCGAGGCGAGTTTTGGTCTATTTGTTGACTATTTTTCTATGTTTTGGCAAAGTAAACAAACGGGCTGATAACTCGACTTTCGTATATCAGAATCGAGTCATAGAAGTTGTAATGCATTCCTAATACCTATACAATGCAATGTATGTGTTTGCATGTCATTTCAACGACCGAGGCGGGTTTTGGTCTATTTTTTGACTATTTTTCTAAGTATTGGCATATTAGGCAATCGGGCTAATAACTCGGCCTCCGTATATCAAAATCGAGTCCCATAAGTTGTAACACGTGCCTAATACCTATGTGGTGCTATGTATATATTTGGGTGTCGTTTCGACGGCCGAGGCGGGTTTTGGTCTCTTTTTTTACTATTTTTTTAAGTGTTGGCAAAGTAGGTAAAAAGGTGATAAATCGACCTCCGTATATCGGAATCGAGTCCCGTAAGTTGTAACGCGTGCCTAATACCTATGCGATGCTATGTATATTTTTGCATGTCGTTTTGACGACCGAGGCGGGTTTTGGTCTCTTTTTTTACTATTTTTCTATGTTTTGGCAAAGTAGACAAACATGATGATAACACGACCTCCGTATATCAGAATCGAGTCCCGTAAATTGTAACATGTGTCTAATACCTATGCGGTTCTATGTATGTGTTTACGTGTCATTTCGACGACCGAGGCGGGTTTTGGTCTCTTTTTCGACTATTTTTCTATGTTTTGACAAGTTAGGAAAACGGGCTAATAACTAGGCCTCCGTATATCGGAATCAAGTCCCGTAAGTTGTAACGCGTGCCTAATACCTATGCGATGCTATATATGTGTTTTCGTGTCATTTCTACGACTGAGGCGGGTGTTGGTCTCTTTTTTGACTATTTTTTAAAGTTTTGGCATATTAGGCAAACGGGCTAATAACTCGGCCTCCGTATATCGAAAGAGAGTCCCATAAGTTGTAACGTGTGCCAAATACCTATATGATGCTATGTATATATTTGAGTGTCATTTGTAAGACCCCGAATTTTATGAAATAAAAGTATTCAATTTTTCTATTTAGTAAATAGTTAAATTGATAAAAGTTTAAAGTTAAGAGTGATATATATAAAATTTTAAAAATACACAAGTGGTTATAAAATACTCATTTCTGTTGGGGAATATTCGTTTAGTCGTGGAATATTCTTATTGTCGGGGAATATTCGTACGACGGCGCAACCATATGTAGGCCCCATAAAGGAAAGCGATTGGATGAAGAAAACGACAAGTATGAGTTTTTATAAATAACAGCGTAGTTGTTACCGTTAACACTGTTAGAATACCCGGTGGTTAAAACACAGTAATACGCTGTGTTGCATAGTAGGACACGGTATTGTACCAATTATTGATTCTTACATAAGAAGGCACTACTCAATAATTGTTACAGTAATTACTGTTTAATATTTTATTTTATTGATTCAATAATTGCTACGTTAAAATTTTATATTATTGTTATTTTAATAATTGTCACTGCACAGTATTTATCTTTATCAGATCAATAATTCATATTATTTTAATAATATTATTAGATAGCATTATTGGCAATGTCTAGAAAGTTCTGTCTAAGGAGAGGTTTGGTCACCTAATTGCGCGCCAATAAGGAGAAATCTTTATTAGAAAGCCCCCACTTTCCTAGGAACGGCCTGATTGTCAGTATTGTGATTCTGTAATATTATTTGTGAATAATTAATTATTGATTTATATGATAAGGAAAATATTTATTTTATGTGGATATAAATGAAGGAATTTTTAGAAAAGTGACAATTATTGAAAATTGATATTTTATCTTTTCTGATAAAATAATTTATTTAAATATATTATTATATTTTAATAATATAATAATGGTGATATTTTTATAATAAATGTGTGATATATGAATAAATGAGGAGAAAGAGTATTTTTGTTACAATAAATGTTAAAAACATGTTAAATATGTTGGTGGACCCAATTTTTGACTGAAATTTGATTATAACCTGTAAAATTGTCCGTATATGAATTTCGGCCAATTTCTATTTAGAATTTGGAAAAATTTAAACTTACAAAGTTGTAGAGAATTGAATTTCCTATGAAATGGACATAAGAATTAAATTTTTCTGATAAAAGGGGTATTTATTATGAATTATTGAAGTTCCGGAATATTGGGTCTGAATTGATTTTGTTACAAAAAATGTTTAAAACATGTTTTTCATTTTGGTGGGCCCTACTTGCATGTGTAAAATTCTGAATTCAGATTGTAAGGTGTGTGTAGGAAATTTTTTTATAAATAATAATATTTTATTAAATTTTCTGGTTTGGTGTTCTAAGCATTTTCCTATAAATAGAATGCTTAAGTTAGAATTAAAAATCACACCAGAAACTGAAGTTTTCTCTCTCTATATTATCGAGCGTATTTCTGTGAGTATTTAGAGATCTTGAGTGTTACTATACGGTGTAAGTTCCCTTCAGCGTTATTCCAATCAGAAGTACTGCTCTTTTGAGGTAAGGGATTGTAAGGGTTATTATGTTTTTCAGTTTCGTAATTTTTTCGACCCTCAAAAATTCTGGAAAAATTTGAAATGATAATTTGATGAGTTTTCTAGATTGTGTCCAAAAATTGCGATTTTTGGATGTATAGATTAGGAGTTATGAATTTTATGAGAAAATATTATTTTAAAATTAAACACTTATAACTCTTTGTGGTTAACTCTAAAATTGGTGAAATTTTTATTGGGAGTACATGTATATAACAGCTGTATACTCTGTAAATTTTAGAATTTTTGGACAAAAGTACAGTTTATGATAAATGTCTAAATATTCGGTAGTTTTGGCCATATGAAAAATAGTAAATGAAATTTAAAAATTCTGAGAAAAATATATGTTCAATATGGGACTATATTCTGCTAAATTCCAGAAAAGAAAATTTTTTTAGGACTGATTTGGTATTTTTTATAAAAATGGACTTGTTATGAGTAAATAAATTAAATATGTTATGTGAAGTAAGAAAATTAGAAAATAGGATTTTATGGCTTGAGAATCCTATATAAGGTATATGCAGATTTTTGATGAGGATTTTGGTTATTGGTGATGAAATCTTATGAGTTTGACATTTTAGGATGATTAAATGCATTAATTAGTAAAGTGTAAACAATTAAAATAAGTTATTTATAAGTTTAAGAAATGATTAAAATATTGTTGTAATATTAATAATATTAGATTATGAGATTATTAAGTGATTTATAACATTTGTATTAAGGTGTTGTAAATATTGATATGGATTTTATTGTAAAACTTTGTCTTTTCGTGTATGGGTTACTATTCATGAGTTACTATTTATAAGTTTCAATTCACGAGTTACTATTCATGAGTTACTATTCACGAGTTACTATTCATGAGTTATTATTCATAAGTTACTATTCACGAGCTACTATTCACGATAAAATTAGTTTCTTTTTCTGACCAAATTATCGTTGATTTATGAATCTTACTCTTGAAATTAAACTCATGTTTTGATTATATTATTTTTATTATTATATATAACATTTTTTATAATCCTGGTGAGGAAATTCTCTTTGACTTGAGAGTAAAGATGGGTAGATTGACTATGGGTTCTCTTTGGCCAGTAATGCAAAGATGAATTGTTGACTGGTATGATCATGACCATTGAATTTAATTGAATATCTGTAGCTTAAGTGCAAAGGTGAATTGATCAACATGGTTATAATTATTGTTTATATAAATTCTAAAATGATTATATATTTCTTTGAGATATTAATATCTTTGGCTTGTAGTGCAAAGATGAATTGTTGATGAATATCTTTGGCCCGTAGTGCAAAGATGAATTTTTTAGTATGAATATGAATAGGAACTGTGATTTGGTATAACCATGATCTTTGATGTTTCAGGTAAAGATAGGTGATAAAAATTATCTTCTTCCTGGGTGCCAAGAGAAATTTAGAACCACAATTATGATTATGAGTTATTCACATGATTCTGGACAAGAACTGTTGATTGATGTTACAGGGATAAAATATTATTGGTGGACTTTTAACATGGAGAAGATAATAGACTTTATGATCTATTTGACTCTTCTAATGGATTGCTCGTTCCGCTGCAACTATGGTTGAAAAGTTTTATCATCTACCATATGTTCTAAATCTCTGATTTATCACTGACGAAGGCTACTGATATATTATTTATCTTAGTCATGATATTCTTTACTGGGCTAGTTGTGCTCACCCTTTTACTTCATAATTCCTTTCAGGTAATAAGAGTGTAGCTGGGTCGAGCGGGGGTAACAGGGGAATAGAACGGTGGTCTATAGCTGTTGAGGTTCTCCCTAAATAGTATAAAAATAATTTTATTGAGAACTTTAGAAAAGTGCGTTGTATTTTATACGTCATTTAATAGTTATATTTGGTTAATCAAATAGGGTGAGGCGAACCCAACTTTGGAAGTGTGTTTTTCTACTATCATACAAGATGTCTAATGACATACAATCTCGTGTTATCATAAGACAGAGATGTGCACATCCACTTGCTGAGTATATATACGAGCACTACCTATATAATCTTGGAGTTTGGTTGAAATATAATTCTCAATTGGAGACAATGGAGATAATTATATCAAGAGAAGACTCACCATTGGAAAGAACATGATAGCAATCTTCTCATTTTTCTTTGGGGTCTATTGGGCCAACAAAGAATAATTCTCCAGTAATATGATATCTATTATAACTTAGATGCATGACCTCCCATGTACGAATGTTTCCTTGAGCATTTTCTAAATATTTTAATTTCTAAAACAGTTATTGAATGTACCTTTATGTAAGGTGTCATTGTGAAGTGTTATCCAAGGTTGGTGTTTAGAGTCACAGTTGGTATATATTTATATAAAAACTCACAACATATGTGTTGTTGTATTTTGCACGACAATTATAATAATAAAGTTGTAGTTATTTTTTGTACAATGTATTTGGCGACTCAGAATAGGTTGGGTGGAATGGACCTATTTTGGGGGCGTTACATCATTTCGACTACTTAGGCGGGTTTTGGTCTCTTTTTCAACTATTTTTCTACATTTTGACAGGTTAGACAAACGGGCTGATAACTTGACATCCGTATATCAGAATCGAGTCCCGTAAATTATAACGCGTGCTTAATAGCTATGCGGTGCTATGTATATGTTTGCGTGTCATTTCGACGATCGATGCAGGTTTTGGTCTCTTTTTTGACTATTTTTCTAAGTTTTTGCAAAGTAGGAAAACGGGTTGATAAATCGGCCTCCATATATCGGAATCAAGTCCCGTAAGTTGTAGCACGTGCCTAATACCTATGCGATGCTATGTATGTTTTTTCATGTCGTTTTGACGACCGAGGCGGATTTTGGTCTCTTTTTCGACTATTTTTCTAATTTTTAACAAGTTAGGCAAAAGGGTTGATAACTCGGCCTTTGTAAATTGGAATTGAGTCACATAAGTTGTAACATGTGCCTAATACTTATGCGGTGCTATATATATATATATATATATATATATATATATATATATATATATATATATATATATATATATATTTGCATGTCGTTTCGATGACCGAGGCGGGTTTTGGTCTCTTTTTTAACTATATTTCTAAGTTTTGGCATGTTAGGCAAACGGTCTAATAACTCGGCCTCCGTATATCAGAATCGAGTCTCATAAGTTGTTATACGTGCCTAATACCTATTTGTATCTATGTATGTGTTTGTGTGTCATTTTAACGATTGAGGTGTGTTTTGGTCTCTTTTTCAACAATTTTTCTAAGTTTTGACAAGTCAGGCAAATGGGCTGATAACTCGACCTCCGAATATCGGAATTGAGTCCCATATGTTATAACGCGTGCCTAATATCTATGCGCTGCTATTTATGTGTTTGCGTGTCATTTCGACGACCGAGGCGGGATTTTGTCTCTTTTTTGACTATTTTTCTAAGTTTTGGCATATTAGGCAAACGGGCTAATAACTCGGCCTCCGTGTATCGAAAGCGAGTTCCATAAGTTATAACGTGTGCCTAGTACCTATGCGGTGCTATGTATGTATTTAAGTGTCGTTTCGACTACTGAGGCGTGTTTTGGTCTCTTTTTCGACTATTTTTCTACGTTTTGACAACTTAGGCACACGTGCTGATAACTCGGCATCAGTATATCAGAATTGAGTCTCGTAAGTTGTAATGCATACCTAATACCTATGCAGTGCTATGTATGTGCTTTCGTGTCGTTTTAACGACCGAGGCTGGTTTTAGTCTCTTTTTCGACTATTTTTCTATGTTTTGGTAAAGTAGGCAAACGGGCTAATAACTCGACCTTGGTATATCGTAATAGAGCCCCATAAGTTGTAATGTGTGCATAATACCTATGCCTTGCTATGTATGTGTTTGTGTATCGTTTCGACGACTGAGGCGGGTTTTGGTCTCCTTTTCGACTATTTTTCTAATTTTTGGCAAGTTAGGCGAAAGGGCTGATAACTCGGCCTCCGTATATCGGAATCGAGTTCCATAAGTTGTAATGCATGTCTAATACCTATGCGGTGCTATGTATGTGTTTGCGTGTCATTTCGACGACCGAGACAGGTTTTGGTCTCTTTTTCGACTATTTTTATAAGTTTTGACAAGTTAGGCCAACAAGCTGATAACTAAGCCTCCATATACCGGAATTGAGTCCCGTAAGTTGTAACACGTGCCTAATACCTATGTCGTCCTATGTACTTATTTTCGTGTCTTTTCATGACCGAGACGGGTTTTAGTCTCTTTTTTGACTATTTTTCTAAGTTTTGGTATATTTGGTAAACGGGCTAATAACTCGGCCGTTGTATATCGGAATCGAGTCCGATAAGGTGTAACATGTGCCTAATACTTATTTGGTGCTATGTATGTGTTTGTGTGTTGTTTCAACGACCGAGGTGACTTTTGGTCTCTTTTTTGACTATTTTTCTAAGTTTTGGCATATTAGGCAAATAGACTAATAACTCGGCCTCTGTGATAACCCGAGATTTCGAATAATCCAAATTTTTCGAATAATTTTTTTTTATTATTATTTATTTAGTATTGATATTGATTATCAATATTGAGCTGAGAATATGTGATATGAGTTTAGAGAATGAATCAATTTGTGTATTGACTGAGAAAATAAAAGTAGAGTTGTGCTTAATTGAGAATAGAAACCCTAACCCTAGGTCCGGACACTACTAGAAAAATAAGAATACGTGACAGAACTTTGTGACAATTTTTAAAAACAATCACAAAAGATAGTAATTTGTGATGGACATTTTAAGCAATCACAAAATAATAGTATATATGATGGCTCTTAGTGATGACTAATTTTGCCATCAATGTATTATAATTGTGATGGTCGTGTCAATCACCAAACTTTCTTTTTGTGACGGACTAAGTCATCACTTATAGATATATCCTTTCCGTGATTGCATTTAAGCTATACTAATATTTTAATATAAGAAATAATCAAAACAATATTTTATGACGATCATGACAATCATTAAAAAAGATAGATTTTTATGACGACGTTTATTTGCAATTACAAAAAGAAGGTATTTTGTGATGGAATTTTCAAGTCATCACAAAACAATAAAATATATGATGGCTCTTAGTGATGACTAATTTTACCGTCATTAGAGAGTATTTGTGACTGCCATTGCAATCACAAAATCTTATGTGGAAGTAATTTTGTTTAGTAAGTCAACTCACATAAATTTCCTTTTATATTTTGTTTTAAAATTATAATCATGATTTGAGCCTTGGTGTAGTGGTAATACTCGTTATTTAGTTCGCAAATAGGGGGAGGATTCGAATCCTACAAGTATCATTTGATATAATTAATATAGTGAAATAAATTATCCGTAAATAGAGATTCACGTTCTTTCCTGTGATCCCTAATTAAAGTCTTATTTTTTTGTGATGACTTTGACAATCACAATAGATTGCGTGTTAATGTGATTGTATTAATAATCACCAAAGCAGTTAGAGTTTGCGTGATTGCCAAAACCATCACGTAAAACCTTTCATGAGATACAAGATGAGCGTTGTGATACTTAAATCCATCACATAAACCTTTTGTGATGGTTTTTCTGGTTTTTGTGATGGATTTTCGCCATCACAAATGACCATTTTTTTAGTAGTGGGATAGGGATTCGGTTGAAAACTTAGTTATAACAATCGTAACTGTGAGTACGTGTTCGTAGCGTATAGAATTTTTAATCAGTGATTGATCGGATAGGGTATAACATTAGTAAACCCTAATAAGGGATTAGAAACCCTAATATCAGGATTAGAAACCCTAACGTACAGTTAGGAACCCTAATCGAATGCCGAAAAATCCTAATTTTAAATTCGGGAACTCTAAACCCTAATTAGGAAACTCTAATTAAGATTACCAAACCCTAATGGTGAGAATTAAGAGAAGTAATGTTAAATGACTAGAATACCCTTAAATTTATAAGGGAAATTATGAAAATACCCTTTTAGGATCAAAAAGACCAAAATATCTTTTACTTAGATTTTAAGTAAAAAGATTTGCAAGATCTAATGAGTCATCACTTTGGGATAAGACCATGTGCTGGAAATTCAATGCAAATATGATCCATATCTTACCACCTTGCACACTTGGATTCATTGCATCTAAGTTATAAGTGATTTAGGAGAGAGAAAGTTCACCAAAATTGTACATTTGCTCTCTAACTCTCAACAAACCTTTTCTCTCTCCATAGCCACGAAAATCTTAAGTGTTTCAGTCACAAACCAAGCCCCTAGATCATCAAGATCAGTGGAGAAGAGCTAGAATCAAAGATTGGACAAGAGAAGCTAAAACCCTAACTCATAGTTTGATCTTGTATACTTAGATATAAATGATGTTTATGTGTTTATATAAGTGTTAGAAGATGTTTTATGATGATCTATGCTGATATATCATATATCTATAGCATCAAAGTGCATTAAAAGTGAAATTTTTCAAAACTGCCCAAGAACATTAATAGTGGTCTGACAAGCTAATGTCAGTGGCTCTAGATCCTTATCTGTTTTTGATTTGGGTTGTTTTATGTTTTAGACTTGTAGTCTGACATGAGGACTATGATCTGGAACTGGAATCATAGTTATTCCATGTCCAGATTGCAATATATTGTTGGTCAAAGTCGGTTGACCGACCATGACCGAGTGATTTATGGGTAACCCAGAAATCCATAACTGGGACCTGCCAAGATTTTGCAACGCCTTGATCTGTCAGATGTTAGTTGATATGATGTTGTTGTTGTAACCAAATTGTAGTGTGTTATATGGACTCTAGATCCATGGCTTTAGATCCTTTAAACCATTAACTGATCGAGTGTAGTGAGTGGACAAACTAGACCACTAGGTCACGAAGTGAAGTTTTTGGAAAACCCAGAAACCGTATGAACAAGCCCTCTGACAGGGTTTGACCGAATCATATATGGTGATTGTGTTATATTTGGACTGAGATTATGATATGTAGTTGTTCCTTGTCATGTGTACTACATGTATGGACCAAAATCATAACCATATAATGACTAGAACCTAGAGATTATTGAGCATCAAAGTGGGTACTCGAAACTGCCTAGGTTTCTGGGTAACCTAGAAACCCAGGAACCCTCTGACAACATATTTGGAGACTTTGATCTTGCATCTGAGTGATTGTATGACCAAGATGTTGGTTGTTAATGGTATTGTTACATACCTACTACAGAATTGATGCATAAGCAAGCTCAGAACATGATTAGATTGAGAATTAAGGCCGGTCAAACGTGACCCCTTGAACACTGACTGTCAGTGTTCTTGAGCCCCAAGAACACCTACAGCGACAGAAAACGTCGCTATAGCCTATAGCGACGGTTTTAAATATTTTTAATTTTTGATTTTCCTGAAATTGATTAAAAATAGAAAATAAATTCTAAAAATTACAAAAATAGTTTTAAAAATTATTTTAATTATGAAAAATAACTTTTGATAATTTGGGATATTTTTCATTAATATTTACAATTATTTGAATATTAATGATATTTAATTTTTTTAATTAGTATATTAAATTAATTAGAGAAAAATAATTTTAATATTATAAAAATCATTTTAAATAAGAATAAAATTTTTAAAAATATTTTGAGTTATAAAATGTAACTTTTAATATTTTTGGAGAGTTTTTATTAATAAATTAATATTAATGATAATAGATTTATTTAATTATTATATTAAATAAATGAGTTAAAAATAATTTTATTGATTTAAAAATTATTTAAAAATGAGAAAAATTATTTTAAAATATTTTAAGCTGTAATTAATGACTTTTAATATTTTTATGATAAATTCATTAATATTTAAATATTAATGGTGATGATTTAAAAATAATTTTAATTACTTTAAAAATCATTTAAAGAGAATATTGTGAAGTTAAAAATATTTTAAGTTATTATTAATAACTTTAATATTTTGACACGTATGTCATTAATATTTTAATATTATTAAATATTAATGATGATGAGATTTTTTGATATTTAAATCATTTAAAAATGATTCTGGTGTTTAAAAAATCATTATAAATTATAATAATTGTTAGAAAATTATTAATAGCTTCCGAAAAATATTATGAATAATATTTGACTTATGTAAAATAATATTGAAGCTTTGAGACCAAGTTTAATTGACAATAAGTGTGTTAATTGTCAGATAGGGTGACCAAGACACCGAGATAAGATCGAAGTCCAACCAGACCAAACTAGTTAGACTTCATGAGTGTTTATATAGGTTATAAACACTGATGTGACTATGTGGCGATGTGTCTAGGAGAAATATTTATTGTAAATTACAGTGTTACGTGTTATGATTTATTGTGCTAATTGTTAGACCAATATTGTGATTATAGGTCTTACAAACGCAGATAAGTATATTGTGTAGTAGTAATCAATGGAGAAGGCAAGTTTCCTAACTCAACCTTGAGTTACATCTGTTTAATTACTATGATGGTTAATTATTGTTGATTAGACCACGTCCAAGAATTTTGGTTGATTATTCGCAGTTAGTGCATATTTATTAATTCAAACTGAATTAATGATTATGAGAATATACTTAAAGAATAATTGTTATTGGATACTCACATCCGTAGAAGCTATTAGTGATTGCAAATTGTACAGATAATTCCTGTCTATTGTTGAATCGTGTTGAGAAATGTCTTAGTTAATTGTTATGGCTAGACGAACATTTGTTAGAACTTGATAGGTTCGAGAAGAGAAGAGAAGAGAATTCAATTATTATTGATAGATCGATGCCAATTGTTTCGGCAAGATCAAAAAAAAACTTGATAGGTTTGAGAAGAGAAGAGAAGAGAAGTGATTAGATATTGAAATCATTGTATTTCATTGTTAAATCAAATTCTGATTCAAAGACTGAAAAGAACAACCTTTTATATAAAGGAAACATATTTGGTCATATATTCGGCCTTTGCGCGCGTTTAAATATTATGCATAATATAGGGTATAATGAAGCTGATCACTTTATATGCTTGTAGATGGTTATAATTTAATCTTTATGGTTATCTGATATATCTGGGTATATCAAAGTAAATCTTTGATAGTTACTCGAGAAGAGAAGTTCAAGATCCTTTGTGATCACTCATCATAAACTCTGAAAAATATTTCCAACCTGTTATTTGGATAAATCATAGTAAATCTTTGATAGTTACTCGAGAAAAGAATTTCAAGATCTTGTAAGATCATTCATCATAAACTCTGGAGAGTATTTCTAAATTGTTATTCAATAGAATATCGTAGAAACTTTGAAAGCATTGTATCCTTTCATTAAGGTGTTGCTCTTTTGAGTTATTCTATCGTATTAGATAGTCTGTTGTTCTGATTCTTATACATTCATTGTATATCTTCACTTGTGGGGTAATTTGTTGCTCACCCTTGCTAAATAAAACATTTCAGCTAGGGACGAAGTGGCTGGATGTGTTGTGAAGAACAAAGGCAAAGGTGTTATGTTGTAATAACTATGGTTAACATTATTATTATGTTGTATTTGTAAACCCTTTTTGTATATCTAAAGGGTATGTTTGTAATATAAAGGTTAAATAACCTGGGATGAATGTATTAACTATATCAGTTAATGTGGTATAAATTCCTATTCATAATTAATGAGTAATTACATGTTATTTATATTATGGATCGTGAGCACCAAACTCGAGAGTCAGGTAACCCGGATTTAGGGGCGTCACAGCCTCCGTATATCAGAATCGAGTCCCGTAAGTTATAACGCGTGCCTAATACCTATGTGGTGTTCTGTATGTGTTTGAGTGTCGCTTCGACGACTGAGGCGTGTTTTAATCTCTTTTTCGACTATTTTTTTAAGTTTTTACAAAGTAGGCAAACGAGCTAATAACTCGGCCTCCGTATATTGAAATCGAGTACCATAAGTTGTAATGCGTGCCTAATACCTATGCGGTGTTATGTATGTGTTTGCATGTCGTTTCGATGACCGAGGCGGGTTTTGGTCCCTTTTTTAACTATTTTTTTAAGTTTTGGCAAGTTAGGCAAACATGTTGATAACTCGGCCTTCGTATATTCGAATCGAGTCTCGTAAGTTATAACACGTGCCTAATACCTATGTGGTGCTATGTATGTATTTACGTGTCATTTCGACGACCGAGGCGAGTTTTGGTCTCTTTATCGACTAATTTTCTAAGTTTTGGCAAAGTAGGCAAACGGGCTGATAACTCGGCCTCCGTATATCGGAATCGAGTCTCGTAAGTTGTAACTCGTGCCTAATACCTATGCAGTTCTATGTATGTATTTGCATTTTGTTTCGACGGTCGAGACAGGTTTTGGTTTCTTATTTGACTATTTTTCTATTATTTGGCAAGTTAGGAAAACGGACTGATAACTTGACCTCTATATATCGGAATTGAGTCTTGTAAATTGTAACCCATACCTAATAC
The DNA here is from genome assembly GCA_016801055.1 of Panax notoginseng. Taxonomy (NCBI): domain Eukaryota; kingdom Viridiplantae; phylum Streptophyta; class Magnoliopsida; order Apiales; family Araliaceae; genus Panax; species Panax notoginseng. The sequence continues at coordinate 75,880,406 of CM029019.1, forward strand.
CTATCCGATGCTATGTATGTGTTTGCGTGTCGTTTCGAAGATCGAGGCTGGTTTTAGTCTCTTTTTGACTATTTTTTTAAGTTTTAACAAGTTAGCGGGCTGATAACTCGGCCACCGTATATCGGAATAGAGTTTTGTAAGTTGTAACACGTGTCTAATACCTATGCAGTGATGTGTATGTGTTTGTGTATCGTGTCAACGACTGAGGTGGGTTTTAGTCTCTTTTTAGACTATTTTTCTAAGTTTTGGCAAAGTAGGCAAACGGGCTGATAACTCGGCCTCCGTATATCGGAATCGAGTCCCGTAAGTTATAACGCGTGCCTAATTATCATGCGATGCTATGTATGTGTTTGCGAGTCCTTTCGACCACCGAGGCGGGTTTTGGTCTCTATTTTGACTATTTTTCTATGTTTTGGCATGTTAGGCAAACGGGCTAATAACTCGGCCTCAATATATCATAATCGAGTCTTGTAAGTTGTAATGTGTGCCTAATACCTATGCAGTGCTATTTATGTGTTTGTGTGTCGTGTTGACGACTAAGGCGGGTTTTGATATCTTTTTTGACTATTTTTCTATGTTTTGGCAAAGTATGCAAACATGATGATAACTAGGCCACCGTATATCAAAATCGAGTCCTGTAAGTTGTAACGCTTGCCTAATACCTATGCGGTTCTATGTATGTATTTGCATTTTGTTTTGACTACCGAGGCGGGTTTTGATCTCTTTTTTGACTATTTTCCTCTATTTTGGTAAGTTAGGCTCCGTATATCGAAATCGAGTCCCACAAGTTGTAATGCGTGCCTAATACCTATGAGGTGCTATGTATGTGTTTTCGTCTTATTTCGAAGATCGAGGCTGGTTTTGGTCTCTTTTTTGACTATTTTTCTAAGTTTTGACAAGTTAAGCGAACGGGCTGATAACTTGGCGTCTGTATATCGGAATCGAGTTCCATAAGTTGTAAAGCGTGCCTAATACCTATGTTGTGCTATGTATGTGTTTGTGTGTCATGTTGATGACCGAGGCGGGTTTTGATCTATTTTTCGACTATTTTTCTAAGTTTTGGCAAATTAGGCAAATGGGCTGATAACTCGACCTCCGTATATCGAAATCGAGTCCTGTAAGTTGTAACGCGTGCCTAATACCTATGCAGTTCTATATATGTTTTTGCATTTCATTTCGACAACCGATGCAGGTTTTGTGATAACCCCAAAACAGGTCCATTCCATCCAACCTATTCTAAGTCGCCAAATACATGGTACAAAAAATAACTACAACTTTATTACAACAATTGTCGTGCAAAATAAAACAACACATATGCTGTAAGTTTGGATACAAATATATACCAAATGTGACACATGTCCCAACCGTGGACAGCACGTCACAATGACACCTTACATAAAAGTATAGTCAAAAACTTTTTTAGAAATTAGAATCTTTTGGAAGTGCTCAAGGAAACCTTCGTACACGGGACGCCATGCTTTCAGGTTATGATAGATATCATATGTCCACAGAATTATCCTTGGTTGACCCAATAGACCCCAAAGAAAAACGAGAAGATTACTATCATATTCTTCTCTAATGGTGAGTCTTCTCTTGACATATTATTATCTCCACTGTCTCTAATTGAGAATTATACTCCAAACAAACACCAAGATTATATAGGTAGTGTTCGTAGATATACTCAGCAAGTGGATGAGCACAATCCTGTCTTATGATGACACGAGGTTGTATGTCATTAGACATCTTGTATGATAGTGGCAAAACACCCTTCCAACGTTGGGTTCGCCTCACCCTATTTGATTCACCAAATATAACTACTAAATGATGACCACCGTTCTATTTTCCTCTTACCCCCGCTCGACCCAACTACACTCTTATTACTTGAAAGGAATTGTGAAACAGAAGGGTGAGCACAACTAGCCTAGTAAAGAATACCATGACTAAAGATAATTAAATTATCAATAGCCTTCATCAATAATAAATCAGAGATTTAGAACATATGGTAGATGATAAAAATTTTAACCATAGTTGCAGCGGAACGAGCAATCCATTAGAAGAGTCAAATAGACTACAAAGTCTATTATCTTCTCCATGTTAAAAATCCACCAACAATGTTTTATCCCCGTAACATCAATCAATAATTCTGGTTCACAATCATATGAATAACTCATAATCATAATTGTAGTTCTAAATTCCTCTTCTCATCCAGGACGAAGATAATTTTCATCACATATCTTTACCTGAAACATCAAAGATCATGGTTACACCAAATCACATTTTCTATTCATAATCATACTAATAACTTCATCTTGGCACTACGGCCAAAAATATTCATTTATATCACCAGTTGGTCATGTTCATCTCAACACCTGTTCATCTTTGCACTACTGACCAAAGATATTCAACAACATGTCATCTTTGCACTACTGACCAAAGATATTCATCAACAATTCATCTTTGCACTACTGGCCAAAGATATTCAACAACATGTCATCTTTGCACTACGGGCCAAAGATATTCATCAATAATTCATATTTTCACTACATGCCAAATATATTCATCAACAGTTTATATTTGCACTATATGTTAAATATATTAATATCTCAAAGAAATATATAATCATTTCAGAATTTATATAAACAATAATTATAACCGTGTTGATCATTTCACCTTTTCACTTAAGCTAAAGATATTCAATTATAAATTCAATGGTCATGATCATACCAGTCAACAATTCAACTTTGCACTACTGGCCAAAGGGAACTCATAGTCATGATCATACCAAAAATCTACCCATCTTTACACTCAAGTCAAATAGAAATATCATCATTAGGGTTATAAAAATGTTATATATAATAGTAAAATCAATATAATCAAAACATCTAGATTTTATCTCAAGAGTAATATTCATAAATTAACAATAATTTGGTTAGAAAAAGAAACCAATTTTGTCATGAATAGTAACTCGTGAATAGTAATCCATGAATAGTAACTTCGTGAATAGTAACTCATGAATAATAACTCGTGAATAGTAACTCATGAATAGTAAACCCGACACAAAAAGGTAGAAATTTCACAATAAAATTCATACCAATATTTCGGTATAATGATATTGAAATAACATTTCTTAAACTTATAAACAATTTATTTTAATTGTTTACACTTTACTAAATAATGCATTTAATCATCCTAAAATTCTAAACTCATAAGATTTCATCACCAATAACCAAAACCATCATCAAAAATCTGCATATACCTCATATAGGATTCTCAAGCCATAAAATCCAATTTTCCAATTTTCTTACTTCACATAACATATTTAATTCATTTACTCATAACTAGTCCATTTTCATGAAAAATATCAAATCAGTACAAACAAATTTTTTTTATGAGATTTAGTAGAATATAGTTCCATATTGAACATATATTTTTCTCATAATTTTTAAAAATCATTTAATATTTTTCATATGGCCAAAGCAGCCGAATATTTAGATATTTATCAAAAATTGTACTTTTATCCAAAAATTATGAAATTTACAGAGTATACTTCTATCATATACATGTACTCCCAATAAAAATTTTACCAATTTTGGAGTTAACCACAAGAAGTTATAAGCGGTTACTTTTAAAATAGTCTTTTCTCATAAAATTCACAACTCTTAATCTATACATCCAAAAATCGCCATTTTTGGACACAATCAAGAAAACTCATCAAATTATCATTTCAAATTTTTCTAGAATTTTTGAAGGTTAGAAAAATTACGAAACTGAAAAACATAACAACCCTTAAAATCCCTTACTATTCCACCCACCAAAAATCAGCCATCTTCCCCAACAACCAAAAGTAGGGCCCACCCATTTCTAGAATTTTCCACCAAAATCATTTATAAACCTAATTTTCAAATCATTCACATCTTAAAATTCATAACAAATCATTCGTTCATTTTTAACGGTTCAAAATTTGTGATCATATACTCAACTTATATATGTATAACATATCCAAAAATCACAACGATCCAACGGTCAGATTAAAAATTATAACTCACACAATAAAGCTGTAAGAACACTGATTTGATCTTTTAATACCTCTAATCCGACAAAATACTGATAAAATACCTCAACATTAATTCCATCATTTATAACCACATAAATAAATCCATTATTTATATCCATATCAAATAAATATTTCATTATCATATAGATCAATAATTAATTATTCACAAATAATATTATAGAATCACAATAATGACAACCAGACAGTTCCCAAGAAAGAGGGGGCTTTCCAATAGGGATTTCTCCTTACTGGCGCGCAATTAGATGACCAAACCTCTCCTTAGACAGAACTTTCTAGACATTGCCAATAATGCTATCTAATAATATTATTCAAATAATATGAATTATTGATCTGATAATGAAAAATACTGTGCAACAACAATTATTGAAACAATAATAATATAAAAGATCAACGCAGCAATTATTGAATCAATAAAATAAAATATTAGATAGTAACTACTGTAACAATTATTTAGTAGTGCCTTCTTACGTAAGAATCAATAATTCAAAAATACTGTGCAATACCGTGTGCTACTGTGCAACAACGCGTATTACTATATTTTAACCACCAGGTGTTCCAACAGTGTTAACGGTAACAACTACGTCGTTAATTATAAAAACTCAATTTTTGTCGTTATCTTTATCCAACCGTTTTCCGTTATGGGGCCCAAAAATAGCTACACCGTCATACGAATATTCCCCGACAGAAAGAATATTTCACGACCAACGAATATTCCCCGACAACAATGATTATTTTATAACCACTTGTTTATTTTAAAAAAATTTCACATTTCACCCATAACTTTAACTTTTTATCAATTTAACCATTTACTGAATTGTAATTATAAGAAAATTTGAATACTTTTATTTCATAAAATTCGGGGTCTTACAGGTTTTGGTCTCTATTTCGACTAATTTTCTATGCTTGGACAAGTTAAGCAAACTAGTTGATAACTCGACCTTTGTATATCGGAATCGAGTCCCGTAAGTTGTAACGTGAGCCTAATGCCTATGCGGTGCTTTATATGTGTTTGCATGTCATTTCGCAGACTGAGGCTGGTTTTGGTCTCTTTTTTGACTATTTTTCTAAGTTTTGGCAAATTGGGCAAACGGGCTGATAACTCGGCCTCCGTATATCAGAATCGAGTCCCATAAATTGTAACGTATGCTTAATACCTATGCTGTTCAATGTATGTGTTTGTGTATCGTTTCAATGACCGAGGCGGGTTTTAGTCTCTTTTCTTACTATTTTTTAAAGTTTTGTCAAAGTAGGCCAACAGACTAATAACTCGGCCTCCGTATTTTGGGATCGAGCCCCATAAGTTGTAATACGTGCCTGATACCTATGCAATGCTATGTTCGCGTGTCGTTTCGACGACCGAGGTGGGTTTTGGTCTCTTTTTCGACTATTTTTCTATGTTTTGGCAAGTTAGGCAAACATGCTGATAACTTGGCCTCCGTATATCGGAATCGAGTCCCGTAAGTTATAACACGTGCCTAATACCTATGTAGTGCTATGTATGTGTTTGTGTGTTATTTCGACAACTGAGGCGAGTTTTGGTTTCTATTTCGACTATTTTTCAAAGTTTTTGTAAAGTAGGTAAAAGGTTGATAACTCGGCCTCCGTATATCAAAATCGAGTCTCGTAAGTTGTAACGTGTGCATAATACCTATGTGATACTATATATGTGTTTGCATGTCATTTTGACGACCGAGGCGGGTTGTGGTATCTTTTTCTACTATTTTTCTAAGTTTTTGCAAGTTTGGCAAACAGACAGATTACTCGGCCTCTGTATTTCAGAATCGAGTTCCGTAAGTTGTAACGCGTGCCTAATACCTATACGGTGCTATGCATGTGTTTGTGTGTTATTTCGACCACCGAGGTGGGTTTTGGTCTCTTTTTTGACTATTTTTCTATGTATTGGCAAAGTAGGCAAACGGGTTGATAACTCGGCCTCCGTATATCGAAATCAAGTCCCGTAAGTTGTAACGCATGTGTGACACCCCTAAATTCGGTACTTCAATTTACATATGATTTAATGTTCACTATTCAATATAATATGTCTATCTACCCATAATAATTAAAACATAAATAGATAGAAATAAATCCTCTCATTAAGGAGTTACATCATTAAAAACAAATACATCAATCCCAGGTCATACTAACCTTAAATCTTAACTGCAGAAACATAAATAATTTATAGTCTTACACAATATCAACATAAGTCTTAACACATAAGTTCAACATCACATAAAACAACAAGTCTTCATCACTTGTGAATCTTTCCCTTGCCCTTGCTAGTAGAAGGCTCGTCGTATCTTTCATTCTTAACTGCAATGTTATTATTACGCAAGAGTGAGCACGATTGTCCACAAGTATAACAATGAAATAACAATATAATAACATGCGAGTGAATCAAAGACTTCTAAAATAAAACTCAACTTTTGAATCAAGAATGAATAACAAGAATCAAAAGAGTTCTGAGGGTCATAAGACCTTGAACTATGTCCTAGGTATCAAGGGTTATACTTAAAACCTTTAACAGTCATAAGACTATGGACTCTTCTTCTCGTACTTAGGGGGATCAGCCCTTAGTACCATACTGTGCACAATATTTTGACGCTAACGCATAAGTAATCCTTATACAGGATTGTTCATCTCAGTTTGACATTAGAATCCGTACCAAAGGAAGTTTGGTTTGGATAAATCAATAAGAGTTCTGAAATTTAGAACGTTCATCAACTATAGACTAGTCGAATCAAATAAGGTTCACTAGTCTAATATGGTTCAACAATAAATGATATTTAAATTGGATAACAATATCAAGAGGTATATAATAGAACAAGTATTGTATAGCAGAATCATACTTTGAAAAGATAAATAATCTTCAATATAACAATTTGAACTTGATTTAATAATAACGAGAATTTACTCGGCAAAATTTATAAACTTGAATAATGATACAAGTAAGGTTAGGAAACTTACCTCGTGCGTAGATTACACGTTAATTATACACGTTCCTTAAATTAATCCTACATATCATTTCCATTCACAACTCAAGTTAATTATAATGTAACTAGTCATCATATGTTCATTCTTTTGTCTAACTCAGAATATGACTATACTTAGTCAATTATCACACTTATTGTCACATAATATTACACTACACGAACAATAAGCTAACTATGCGTTCAATCATTCAATACACACTTAAATGCGTTATTAACATGCTAAGAAACTATTTTAACATCTCATTATACTTCTAACATATTTTTATGTTCATTATATTAGGTTACTAACACATTCATGTATTTGAACACTTTCAAATTTTCGTTTCTGAACATACTGGAGAGTGGCGCTGCGGCGCCACTGTTGTGCTTGCTTTCGACGATGCGGCGCGGCCCGCGCTGCTGCCAGGTTACTGGCGCTGCGGCGTGGCTTGCGCTGCGGTGCAGTTCTTATGCCTGCAGCCGGCGCTGCGGCGTGGCGAACCAGACTCAGAACCTGCAGTTCGCGAAAATTGCAGAACATGCCAATTTCTACCAACTTCTTAAATCAATACATGAAATTAAGCATAACCAGACATTGTAATACACATATACTTACTACTCAACCCTTCTAGCATGATTTTAGCATGTTAAAACATATATTTTGCAGAATTAACACATGCAATTTACTGTTCTTGGTGTTTTTGAAAGTTTTGAATACAAAACATGAAAATCAACACTACGGGTTCGTTATAACACCGAATCCTTTCATTTAAAGTTTGGCCTCTATGTTTTAATATACATAATCCTTTACAAGCATAAATTTATGATATAACCTCTGATAGATGTATCAAATTTGGTACGTAAGGCCATATGACCATATTTTATACTTTGTAATTTTGTAGCAACAATATACGACGTATTTTCATGAAACTGATGATATGATTTATACAATATATACAATAAAACACGATATGATGACATCTTAACACATATATAAACCCATAATCCCTACGCTTTTCAATTACAGAAGTTTTAACAAAACTTTAAGCTATTTCCATGAAAAACTTAAACAAAGTAAATAAAAATTGGGTTGGAGAAATTACCCAAAGCGTACAGTGTAGATTAGTAGGAATGATTCTTTCTCCTTTCTCAGACACTTCTTAAATCAAACAACTCTCAAGTTTCACTTTGACAATTCTCAATCTCTCTCTGATTGTTTTTCTAGACTTAGAAAAGAACAAAAATAAAGAAGACGTATTAATTTTATAAAAGAAACTGAGCGCAGAGTGGTGGTCAGTTACCCAGTAATGATTAACTGTTCTCAACCTCCACTAAGGCCTCGTTTGGCAAGCTTTAAATGGCTCAAAACCATTTAATTTAATAAATCCTTTATACCATAGTTTAATAATGTCACACCCATTTATAAAATAACTCAAATATATTATTTAATTTAATTTGAATAAAATATAATAATTTCTCATTAATTCACATAGTCACCGTAACATTCCACATTTTTTAAATGTAAATTATAAATATTTATTGATTTATATAAAAATTTATTGGATGTGTTTATTATTGGAGAAATAATTGTTCAATTAGATTGATTGGATTTAGTTAATTATTTAGTCATTAAATAATTAATATGTGGATTGAGTTATGTGATTAAGTGAATTATTTAATAAATTGTTATTAAATAAAGTATGACAAATAACTATGTTATAAAGAGTTATAAAAATAAATTAAAGTAATTTTAATTTAATTTTTTTGCCAAACAAGGTTTAAGTATATTAATCATGTAAATTTTAATGGTTTGCCAAACAAAGTCTTATGGCTTTTGAATTTCTTTTGAATTTAAATTATTAACTAAATAAATAATTTATATATTTATAAGTATATGTTATATGCTGATAACTGATAATACTTATTAGGTCTATTATGACTATATGCGTTTCTTTTATGTACACTTTGTTTTCAGTTTAGTTTTTACTTTTACATATATTGTATATGGCCTAAGCCTAAGCCTAAGAAGAAGTTCAGAGAAAATGGGTTTTCAAAGAGAAGGTTTCAGAGAATTTGAGAGAAAACCTGAGAGAGAGAAGTAGCAAAAGAAAGTTATCAGTGATTAACAAAGATTGTCTAATCAAACAAGAGGTATGTTCCTCTGAATTTAAAAAGATGTACGTGTGTGTGTATATATATATATATATATATATATATATATATATATATATATATATATATATATAATGTTATAGTTCGTGATGCATAAAGTCTGTGTATTCTTCTATTTCACTATATATATTAAGTTTTACAAAAATTTTGGTAAACTGTGTTTTATAATTGGTTATGATAATATGAGTAGCTGTAATTGTTATAGTTAGCATATATATATATATATATATATATATATATATATATATATGTGTGTGTGTGTGTGTGTGTGTGTGTGTGTGTGTGTGTGTGTGTTGTATGCTAAATTACGATTTAGAAAGAGAACTTGGTTTTATAGTGAAAAATAGATATACAAATATATGTTCCGTAGAAATATCAAAATTTTGTATGCTAACTAAGGAATTGAACTATACATGTTAACTGGTTTATATGTTGGTATACTGGTATTTTAAAGGTATTAAGTTGGTTATAAGCATGGAATTACGTTCACTGTAATTTAATATATCAACAATGGAGTTTTTATTTTAAAAACAGTATTTTCAAAGAATTAGTTGGTATATAGATGATTGTTAACATTTATGTGTAAATTACATCAATTATATATATGTAATTAGTTGCTAGAATTTCTTAAACAGACCAAAAATGGTCTTCGTGCTCGGTTCTGTTAGTTTAAAATGGAGCCCCAGCGCTAAAATTCACGCCCCAGTGCCAATCTCATGTTGCGGCGCCACTGTATTACTTAGTTCTCGCGTCGCGGCGAGGGGACAGAAGTCTGAGTTGGACAGTTTTGATATTATGTAGTAAAATGGTCATAACTTCCTCAAACGAACTCCGATTGAGGTGATTCAAGATGCTCCGAAACGAGGACGAGTAGCTCTACAACTTTAGTTCTTTAAGTTTTTCAATTTGAGGTCACTAGGATGGGTAAATATGGTCATCTTTAGGGCTATTATGTTTTTGGAGGCAATCGGAGGGCGTCGGGCATGCACATATGCATATGTAGTGCTACTGACCATAAAATATGGTGTCCTAAGTTACAAAACATGAATATTATTAAATATAATGATGATTAAAATTAATAAATAATGTATTAGATAAGTTATAAAAGCATAGTAAGCCTACACAAGAGAGGTAAATCGGGCGTGTGACGATTGAACGTCGAAACGCCGTGCCAAGTGTTAATGAACTTAAAAAGTATTTCAATACAATTAAAATGAATATTATAAGATATAGAATGGATTTAATGTAAAACCAATAAGTAGTCCTAGCAAGACATAGGCACTTGAATGAATTTCGAATATTATATAAGTCGAAAAGTTAACACAATCTAATTGAACATTGTGTGCTAATTAATAGGAAAGATTATGAGATGTGGAGTAGAGTTTACATTACAATTACTATATGTTATTATGTGACTAATAGTTGATGTGTATGATTATATAATTGTGTAGGGCACGTGAAGTGCAGATAACTGTAAGCTGCTAATCTATTATTGGTAAACAACGATCAAGGCAAGTCTTTCGGTTCCTATTTCTACGTGGACTTGATGAACTGTTTTAAATTACATGACATGTTATATGTGTTATAAGCAAGCATAATATATTATACATATTGTATCATGAAATGTTAAAGTCAATCTATGACTACAGTGTTTTGGTTAAATAATGATGATTGAGTAAGGAACTCAATTTTTATATTTGTTATGTGAATTAAAAGCATGTATGCCATGTTACTTTAATTATTATGATATGTATGTTGAGCATGTTATTATGTGCTATGTGATGCATTAAAATTGTTATATTTTGCTGGGCTGTCGAGCTCACTCTTGCAAATAACCACTTTTGCAGGTCAAGGAATTAAGGTAAGGATATGTGCTAAGTGAGTTATAGAGATCTATATTCACGAAGATTACTTATGTTTTATGAGAAATGTATGTAAGATTTTGAATGTAAATGTTGTTAAATTGTAAATTGAGCTATCCAGTGTATATGGATATCTATTTATGATGTAAGACTTTGTATAGTCAGTTTATTATAACGATTCATGATATATATTTGAATCGAAGAGTTGTAATGTAAAGATTGTGATTTAGGGTAATAGAGAAGGAATGTATAAAAGTTTTAAATATTCTACAATTTTAGTGATTTTAATATCGAATAATAATGTAAAAATAGAGGTTGAATGTATGGTTAACGACCGAAGTCAAGATTTAAATTGTATGAATTTTGGGATTGTAACGAATGAGTGGTTTGAGTTGTGATTCTGAGGACAGAATCCTTATAAGAGGGGAATGATGTAACATTCCAGATTTTTTAAATATAAATTATAAATATTTATTGATTTATATAAATATTTATTGGATGTGTTTATTGTTGGAGAAATAATTGTTCAATTAGATTGATTGGATTTAGCTAATTATTTAGTCGTTAAATAATTAATATGTGGATTGAGTTATGTGATTAAGTTCATTATTTAATAAATTATTATTAAATAAAGTATGACAAATAACTATGTTATAAAGAGTTATAAAAATAAATTAAAGTACTTTTAATTTAGTTTTTTTGCCAAACAAGGTTTAAGTATATTAATCATATAAATTTTAATGGTTTGCCTAACAAAGTCTTATGGCTTTTGGATTTCTTTTGAATTTAAATTATTAACTAAATAAATAATTTATATATTTATAAGTATACGTTATATGCTAATAACTGATAATACTTATTAGGTCTATTATGACGATATGCGTTTCTTTTATGTACGCTTTGTTATCATTTTAGTTTTTACTTTTACGTATATTGAATATGGCCTAAGCCTAAGCCTAAGAAGAAGTTCAGAGAAAAAGGGTTTTCAAAGAGAAGGTTTCAGAGAATTTGAGAGAAAACCTGAGAGAGAGAGAGAGAGAGAAGTAACAAAAGAAAGTTATCAGTGATTAACAAAGATTGTCTAATCAAACAAGAGGTATGTTCCTCTGAATTTAAAAAGATTTACGTGTATATATATATATATATATATATATATATATATATATATATATATATATATATATATGTTATAGTTCGTGATGCCTAAAGTCTGTGTATTCTTCTATTTCACTATATATATTAAGTTTTACAAAATTTTTGGTAAACTGTGTTTTATAATTGGTTATGATAATATGAGTAGCTGTAATTGTTATAGTTAGCATATATATATATATATATATATATATATATATATATATATATGTGTGTGTGTGTGTGTGTGTGTGTGTGTGTGTGTGTGTGTGTGTGTTGTATGCTAAATTACGATTTAGAAAGAGAACTTGGTTTTATAGTGAAAAATAGATATACAAATATATGTTCCGTAGAAATATCAAAATTTTGTATGCTAACTAAGGAATTGAACTATACATGTTAACTGGTTTATATGTTGGTATACTGGTATTTTAAAGGTATTAAGTTGGTTATAAGCATGGAATTACGTTCACTGTAATTTAATATATCAACAATGGAGTTTTTATTTTAAAAACAGTGTTTTCAAAGAATTAGTTGGTATATAGATGATTGTTAACATTTATGTGTAAATTACATCAATTATATGTATGTAATTAGTTGCTAGAATTTCTTAAACAGACCAAAAATGGTCTTCGTGCTCGGTTCTGTTAGTTTAAAATGGAGCCCCAGCGCTAAAATTCACGCCCCAGTGCCAATCTCATGTTGCGGCGCCACTGTATGACTTAGTTCTCGCGTCGCGGCGAGGGGACAGAAGTCTGAGTTGGACAGTTTTGATATTATGTAGTAAAATGGTCATAACTTCCTCAAACGAACTCCGATTGAGGTGATTCAAGATGCTCCGAAACGAGGACGAGTAGCTCTACAACTTTAGTTCTTTAATTTTTTCAATTTGAGGTCACTAGGATGGGTAAATATGGTCATCTTTAGGGCTATTATGTTTTTGGAGGCAATCGGAGGGCGTCGGGCATGCACATATGCATATGTAGTGCTCCTGACCATAAAATATGGTGTCCTAAGTTACAAAACATGAATATTATTAAATATAATGATGATTAAAATTAATAAATAATGTATTAGATAAGTTATAAAAGCATAGTAAGCATACACAAGAGAGGTAAATCGGGCGTGTGACGATTGAACGTCGAAACGCCGTGCCAAGTGTTAATGAACTTAAAAAGTATTTCAATACAATTAAAATGAATATTATAAGATATAGAATGGATTTAATATAAAACCAATAAGTAGTCCTAGCAAGACATAGGCACTTGAATGAATTTCGAATATTATATAAGTCGAAAAGTTAACACAATCTAATTGAACATTGTGTGCTAATTAATAGGAAAGATTATGAGATGTGGAGTAGAGTTTACATTACAATTACTATGTGTTATTATGTGACTAATAGTTGATGTGTATGATTATATAATTGTGTAGGGCACGTGAAGTGCAGATAACTGTAAGCTGCTAATCTATTATTGGTAAACAACGATCAAGGCAAGTCTTTCGGTTCCTATTTCTACGTGGACTTGATGAACTGTTTTAAATTGCATGACATGTGATATGTGTTATAAGCAAGCATAATATATTATACATATTGTATCATGAAATGTTAAAGTCAATCTATGACTACAGTGTTTTGGTTAAATAATGATGATTGAGTAAGGAACTCAATTTTTATATTTGTTATGTGAATTAAAAGCATGTATGCCATGTTACTTTAATTATTATGATATGTATGTTGAGCATGTTATTATGTGCTATGTGATGCATTAAAATTGTTATATTTTGCTGGGCTGTCGAGCTCACTCTTGCAAATAACCACTTTTGCAGGTCAAGGAATTAAGGTAAGGATATGTGCTAAGTGAGTTATAGAGATCTATATTCACGAAGATTACTTATGTTTTATGAGAAATGTATGTAAGATTTTGAATGTAAATGTTGTTAAATTGTAAATTGAGCTATCCAGTGTATATGGATATCTATTTATGATGTAAGACTTTGTATAGTCAGTTTATTATAACGATTCATGATATATATTTGAATCGAAGAGTTGTAATGTAAAGGTTGTGATTTAGGGTAATAGAGAAGGAATGTATACAAATTTTAAATATTCTACAATTTTAGTGATTTTAATATCGAATAATAATGTAAAAATAGAGGTTGAATGTATGGTTAACGACCGAAGTCAAGATTTAAATTGTATGAATTTTGGGATTGTAACGAATGAGTGGTTTGAGTTGTGATTCTGATGACAGAATCCTTATAAGAGGGGAATGATGTAACATTCCAGATTTTTTAAATGTAAATTATAAATATTTATTGATTTATATAAACATTTATTGGATGTGTTTATTGTTGGAGAAATAATTGTTCAATTAGATTGATTGGATTTAGCTAATTATTTAGTCGTTAAATAATTAATATGTGGATTGAGTTATGTGATTAAGTTCATTATTTAATAAATTGTTATTAAATAAAGTATGACAAATAACTATGTTATAAAGAGTTATAAAAATAAATTAAAGTAATTTTAATTTAGTTTTTTTGCCAAACAAGGTTTAAGTATATTAATCATATAAATTTTAATGGTTTGACAAACAAAGTCTTATGGCTTTTGGATTTCTTTTGAATTTAAATTATTAACTAAATAAATAATTTATATATTTATAAGTATACGTTATATGCTAATAACTGATAATACTTATTAGGTCTATTATGACGATATGCGTTTCTTTTATGTACGCTTTGTTATCATTTTAGTTTTTACTTTTACGTATATTGAATATGGCCTAAGCCTAAGCCTAAGAAGAAGTTCAGAGAAAAAGGGTTTTCAAAGAGAAGGTTTCAGAGAATTTGAGAGAAAACCTGAGAGAGAGAGAGAAGTAGCAAAAGAAAGTTATCAGTGATTAACAAAGATTGTCTAATCAAACAAGAGGTATGTTCCTCTAAACTTAAAAAAATGTACGTATATATATATATATATATATATATATATATATATATATATATATATATATATATATATATATATATATATATATATGTTATAGTTCGTGATGCCTAAAGTCTGTGTATTCTTCTATTTCACTGTATATATTAAGTTTTACAAAATTTTTGGTAAACTGTGTTTTATAATTGGTTATGATAATATGAGTAGTTGTAATTGTTATAGTTAGCATATATATATATATATATATATATATATATGTGTGTGTGTGTGTGTGTGTGTGTGTGTGTGTGTGTGTGTGTGTGTGTGTGTGTGTGTGTGTGTGTGTGTTGTATGCTAAATTACGATTTAGAAAGAGAACTTGGTTTTACAGTGAAAAATAGATATATAGATATATGTTTTGTAGAAATATCAAAATTTTGAATGCTAACCAAGGAATTAAACTATACATGTTAACTAGTTTATATGTTGGTATACTGGTATTTTAAAGGTATTAAGTTGGTTATAAGCATGGAATTACATTCACTGTAATTTAATATATCAACAATAGAGTTTTTGTTTTAAAAATAGTGTTTTCAAAGAATTAGTTGGTATATAGATGATTGTTAACATTTATGTGTAAATTACATCAATTATATGTATGTAATTAGTTGCTAGAATTTCTTAAACAGACCAAAAATGGTCTTCGTGCTCGGTTCTGTTAGTTTTTGGCGCCCCAGCGCAAAAAATGGAGCCCCAACGCCAAAATTCGCGCTCCAACGCCAATCTCACGCTGCGGCGCCACTGTATGACTTAGTTCTCACACCGCGGTGCGGGGACAGAAGTCTGAGTTGGACAGTTTTGACCTCTTGTAGTAAATTGACCATAACTTCCTCATACGAACTCCGATTGAGGTGATTCAAGATGATCCGAAACGAGGAAGAGTAGACCTACAACTTTTGTTCTTTAGGTTTTTAAATATGAGGTCACTCGGATGGGTCATAATGGTCATCTTTAGGGCTATTGTGTTTTCGGAGGCAATCAGAGGGCGTCGGGCATGCACATATGCATGTGTAGTGCTCCTGACCATACAATATGATGTCCTAAGGTACAAAACATGAATATTAGTAAATATAATGATGCTTAACATTAATAAATAATGTATTAGATAAGTTATAAAAGCATAGTAAGCATACACAAGAGAGGCAAATCGGGCGTGTGACGATTGAACGTCGAAACGCCGTGCCAAGTGTTAATGAACATAAAAAGTATTTCAATACAATTGAAATGAATATTATAAGATATGAAATGGATTTAATATAAAACCAATAAGTAGTTCTAGCAAGATTTAGGCACTTGAATGAATTTTGAATATTATATAAGTCGAAAAGTTAACACAATCTAATTGAACATTGTGTGCTAATTAATAGGAAAGATTATGAGATGTAGAGTAGAGGTTACATTACAATTACTATGTGTTGTTATGTGACTAATAGCTGATGTGTATGATTATGTAATTGTGTAGGGCACGTGAAGTGCAGATAACTGTAAGCTGCTAATCTATTATTGGTAAACGACGATCAAGCAAGTCTTTCGGTTCCTATTTCTACGTGGACTTGATGAACTGTTTTAAATTGCATGACATGTGATATGTGTTATAAGCAAGCATAATATATTATACATATTGTATCATGAAATGTTAAAGTCAATCTATGACTACAGTGTTTTGGTTAAATAATGATGATTGAGTAAGGAACTCAATTTTTATATTTGTTATGTGAATTAAAAGTATGTATGCCATGTTACTTTAATTATTATCATATGTATGTTGAGCATGTTATTATGTGCTATGTGATGTATTAAAATTGTTATATTTTGCTGGGCTGTCGAGCTCACTCTTGCAAATAACCACTTTTGCAGGTCAAGGAATTAAGGTAAGGATATGTGCTAAGTGAGTTATAGAGATCTATATTCACGAAGATTACTTATGTTTTATGAGAAATGTATGTAAGATTTTGAATGTAAATGTTGTTAAATTGTAAATTGAGCTATCCAGTGTATATGGATATCTATTTATGATGTAAGACTTTGTATAGTCAGTTTATTATAACGATTCATGATATATATTTGAATCGAAGAGTTGTAATGTAAAGGTTGTGATTTAGGGTAATAGAGAAGGAATGTATAAAAATTTTAAATATTCTACAATTTTAGTGATTTTAATATCGAATAATAATGTAAAAATAGAGGTTGAATGTATGGTTAACGACCGAAGTCAAGATTTAAATTGTATGAATTTTGGGATTGTAACGAATGAGTGGTTTGAGTTGTGATTCTGATGACAGAATCCTTATAAGAGGGGAATGATGTAACATTCCAGATTTTTTAAATGTAAATTATAAATATTTATTGATTTATATAAACATTTATTGGATGTGTTTATTGTTGGAAAAATAATTGTTCAATTAGATTGATTGGATTTAGCTAATTATTTAGTCGTTAAATAATTAATATGTGGATTGAGTTATGTGATTAAGTTCATTATTTAATAAATTGTTATTAAATAAAGTATGACAAATAACTATGTTATAAAGAGTTATAAAAATAAATTAAAGTAATTTTAATTTAGTTTTTTTGCCAAACAAGGTTTAAGTATATTAATCATATAAATTTTAATGGTTTGACAAACAAAGTCTTATGGCTTTTGGATTTCTTTTGAATTTAAATTATTAACTAAATAAATAATTTATATATTTATAAGTATACGTTATATGCTAATAACTGATAATACTTATTAGGTCTATTATGACGATATGCGTTTCTTTTATGTACGCTTTGTTATCATTTTAGTTTTTACTTTTACGTATATTGAATATGGCCTAAGCCTAAGCCTAAGAAGAAGTTCAGAGAAAAAGGGTTTTCAAAGAGAAGGTTTCAGAGAATTTGAGAGAAAACCTGAGAGAGAGAGAGAAGTAGCAAAAGAAAGTTATCAGTGATTAACAAAGATTGTCTAATCAAACAAGAGGTATGTTCCTCTAAACTTAAAAAGATGTACGTATATATATATATATATATATATATATATATATATATATATATATATGTTATAGTTCGTGATGCCTAAAGTCTGTGTATTCTTCTATTTCACTGTATATATTAAGTTTTACAAAATTTTTGGTAAACTGTGTTTTATAATTGGTTATGATAATATGAGTAGTTGTAATTGTTATAGTTAGCATATATATATATATATATATATATATATATGTGTGTGTGTGTGTGTGTGTGTGTGTGTGTGTGTGTGTGTGTGTGTGTGTGTGTTGTATGCTAAATTACGATTTAGAAAGAGAACTTGGTTTTACAGTGAAAAATAGATATATAGATATATGTTTTGTAGAAATATCAAAATTTTGAATGCTAACCAAGGAATTGAACTATACATGTTAACTAGTTTATATGTTGGTATACTGGTATTTTAAAGGTATTAAGTTGGTTATAAGCATGGAATTACGTTCACTGTAATTTAATATATCAACAATAGAGTTTTTGTTTTAAAAATAGTGTTTTCAAAGAATTAGTTGGTATATAGATGATTGTTAACATTTATGTGTAAATTACATCAATTATATGTATGTAATTAGTTGCTAGAATTTCTTAAACAGACCAAAAATGGTCTTCGTGCTCGGTTCTGTTAGTTTTTGGCGCCCCAGCGCAAAAAATGGAGCCCCAACGCCAAAATTCGCGCCCCAACGCCAATCTCACGCTGCGGCGCCACTGTATGACTTAGTTCTCACGCCGCGGTGCGGGGACAGAAGTCTGAGTTGGACAGTTTTGACCTCTTGTAGTAAATTGACCATAACTTCCTCATACGAACTCCGATTGAGGTGATTCAAGATGATCCGAAACGAGGAAGAGTAGACCTACAACTTTTGTACTTTAGGTTTTTAAATATGAGGTCACTCGGATGGGTCATAATGGTCATCTTTAGGGCTATTGTGTTTTCGGAGGCAATCAGAGGGCGGCGGGCATGCACATATGCATGTGTAGTGCTCCTGACCATACAATATGATGTCCTAAGGTACAAAACATGAATATTAGTAAATATAATGATGCTTAACATTAATAAATAATGTATTAGATAAGTTATAAAAGCATAGTAAGCATACACAAGAGAGGCAAATCGGGCGTGTGACGATTGAACGTCGAAACGCCGTGCCAAGTGTTAATGAACATAAAAAGTATTTCAATACAATTGAAATGAATATTATAAGATATGAAATGGATTTAATATAAAACCAATAAGTAGTTCTAGCAAGATTTAGGCACTTGAATGAATTTTGAATATTATATAAGTCGAAAAGTTAACACAATCTAATTGAACATTGTGTGCTAATTAATAGGAAAGATTATGAGATGTAGAGTAGAGGTTACATTACAATTACTATGTGTTGTTATGTGACTAATAGCTGATGTGTATGATTATGTAATTGTGTAGGGCACATGAAGTGCAGATAACTGTAAGCTGCTAATCTATTATTGGTAAACGACGATCAAGCAAGTCTTTCGGTTCCTATTTCTACGTGGACTTGATGAACTGTTTTAAATTGCATGACATATGATATGTGTTATAAGCAAGCATAATATATTATACATATTGTATCATGAAATGTTAAAGTCAATCTATGACTACAGTGTTTTGGTTAAATAATGATGATTGAGTAAGGAACTCAATTTTTATATTTGTTATGTGAATTAAAAGTATGTATGCCATGTTACTTTAATTATTATGATATGTATGTTGAGCATGTTATTATGTGCTATGTGATGCATTAAAATTGTTATATTTTGCTGGGCTGTCGAGCTCACTCTTGCAAATAACCACTTTTGCAGGTCAAGGAATTAAGATAAGGATATGTGCTAAGTGAGTTATAGAGATCTATATTCACGAAGATTACTTATGTTTTTATGAGAAATGTATGTAAGATTTTGAATGTAAATATTGTTGAATTGTAAATTGAGCTATCCAGTGTATATGGATATCTATTTATGATGTAAGACTTTGTATAGTCTGATTATTGTAACGATTCATGATATATATTTGAATCGAAGAGATGTAATGTAAAGATTGCGATTTAGGGTAATAAAGAAGGAATGTATAAAAGTTTTAAATATTTCGCAATTTTAGTGATTTTAATATCGAATAATGATGTAAAAATAGAGATTGAATGTATGGTTAACGACCGAAGTCGAGATTTAAATTGTATGAATTTTGGGATTGTAACAAATGAGTGGTTTGAGTTGTGATTCTAAGGACAGAATCCTTATAAGAGGAGAATGATGTAACATTCCAGATTTTTTAAATATAAATTAAAAATATTTATTGATTTATATAAATATTTATTGGATGTGTTTATTATTGGAGAAATAATTGTTCAATTAGATTGATTGGATTTAGTTAATTATTTAGTCATTAAATAATTAATATGTGGATTGATTTATGTGATTAAGTGAATTGTTTAATAAATTGTTATTAAATAAAGTATGACAAATAACTATGTTATAAAGAATTATAAAAATAAATTAAAGTAATTTTAATTTAGTTTTTTTGCCAAACAAGATTTAAGTATATTAATCATGTAAATTTTAATGGTTTGCCAAACAAAGTCTTATGGCTTTTAGATTTCTTTTGAATTTAAATTATTAACTAAATAAATAATTTATATATTTATAAGTATACGTTATATGCTGATAACTGATAATACTTATTAGGTCTATTATGACTATATGCGTTTCTTTTATGTACGCTTTGTTATCAGTTTAGTTTTTACTTTTACGTATATTGTATATGGCTTAAGCCTAAGCCTAAGAAGAAGTTCAGAGAAAATGGGTTTTCAAAGAGAAGGTTTCAGAGAATTTGAGAGAATACCTGAGAGAGAGAGAGAAGTAGCAAAAGAAAGTTATCAGTGATTAACAAAGATTGTCTAATCAAAGAAGAGGTATGTTCCTCTAAATTTAAAAAGATGTACGTATATATATATGTTATAGTTCGTGATGCCTAAAGTCTGTGTATTCTTCTATTTCACTGTATATATTAAGTTTTACAAAATTTTTAGTAAACTGTGTTTTATAATTGGTTATGATAATATGAGTAGCTGTAATTGTTATAGTTAGCATATATATATATATGTGTGTGTGTGTGTGTGTGTGTGTGTGTGTGTGTGTTGTATGCTAAATTACGATTTAGAAAGAGAACTTGGTTTTACAGTGAAAAATAGATATACAAATATATGTTTTGTAGAAATATCAAAATTTTATATGCTAACTAAGGAATTGAACTATACATGTTAACTGGTTTATATGTTGGTATACTGGTATTTTAAAGGTATTAAGTTGGTTATAAGCATAGAATTACGTTCACTATAATTTAATATATCAACAATGGAGTTTTTGTTTTAAAAATAGTGTTTTCAAAGAATTAGTTGGTATATAGATGATTGTTAACATTTATGTGTAAATTACATCAATTACATGTATGTAATTAGTTGTTAGAATTTCTTAAACATACCAAAAATGGTCTTTGTGCTCGGTTCTGTTAGTTTTTGGCGCCCCAGCTCCAAAATTCGCACCCCAGCGCCAGAAGTTCGCGCCCCAGTGCCAATCTCATTCTACGGCGCCACTGTATGACTTAGTTATCGTGTCGCGGCGCGGGGACAGAAGTTTGAGTTGGAGAGTTTTGACCTTCTATAGTAAAATGGCTATAACTTCCTCATACGAACTCCGATTTAGGTGATTCAAGATGCTCCGGAACGAGGACGAGCAGATCTACAACTTTTGTTCTTTAAGTGTTTCAATTTGAGGTCCCTAGGATGGGTCAAAATGGTCATCTTTAGGGCTATTATGTTTTCGAAGGCAATCGGAGGGTATCGGGCATGTACATATACATGTGTAGTGCTCCTGACCATAAAATATGGTGTCCTAAGTTATAAAACATGAATATTAGTAAGTATAATGTTGCTTAACATTAATAAATAATGTATTAGATAAGTTATAAAAGCATAGTAAGCATACACAAGAGAGGCAAATCGGGCGTGTGACGATTAAACGTCGAAACGCCGTGCCAAGTGTTAATGAACTTAAAAAGTATTTCAATACAATTGAAATGAATATCTATATAATAAATCAGGACCACTTTTGAATCTTTTTCCACTTAAAAAGTTGACAAACCACAACAAAGGCTCAGATTTAATCTTACTTAATCTAAAGGTCAGATTTCAACTCAGACAAAAAAAAAATTACCGCCCAAATCATAACTCCCACACTCTTCCTTCCCGTGTACTCTTCCAAAAACTCTTCCTACCCCCCAAATCAACACTCCCCATACTTTGATGTCTCCTTCCCTTCAAAACCCCCAAATCAAAATTAGTCTCCTTCGCGAGTACTCTTCCAAAAACTATTCCTTCTCCTCTTTGTCTCTTTATTTCGGATTGAGGCAACACCACTCTCACTTCCGTCCGTGCGCAGAAGCAAGAAAGAGGAGGAGAAACAAAGGATAAAGTAAAGACAATAAGCAATGTTGAGATTCCTGGTAAACCTAAATCATCTCACTGTATTCTTCGTCCTGCTTATTTGGTATCATCTCACTGGTAAACCTAATTTCTGCAGAACTCAGCTGAAATTGGGTATGTTGAATATTTTGTTCACTCTTAAAACAGAGTATACAGAAAACACTAACCAAGTGTTTTATTGACCATTTTCGAGATGGGTGTTGTTTTTCTCTGTATGGTTTTGTTTTATGTTGAAGATTTCTAAAAAATGTTGTAGATGCCATTCGAACCCATGATTTTATTTCTTCTTGGGGGTTTCATTTCTTTTCTTTTGGTTGATGAATTTATTGAATGATGCTTAACATGGTTTAAATGGATTTAAAGATGTTTTATGATGTAAATGACAACATTGAAATAGTAGGAATATGGGAATCAATTCGTGGAGGTTTCAATATCCTCTGTTATTTCATTGTTGATTTTCCTTTTTTTCTTTTTCTTTTTCTTTTATAGAGTTTGATGAATCTTTCAACTTGAAGCTGTGAGTGAAAATTATTTTTGTGGAGTTTAGGTAATGTATACATTGGTGCATTTTCTGAAGTAATGTGATATCCAAAGTATACTTTAATGTATCAACCTTGGTACATTGGTGCATTTTCTGAAGTAATGTGATATCCAAAGTACATGAATACCTACATATTTTATACTCAAAGTTTGCTTATCTTTATTTGATACTCAAGGTTTATGCATTTTCTCCTAGGTAATGTGATATCCAACTACATGTTTACAATATTTGTTACCAAGAAGATGTGAAAATTATAGGACTCAAACAGAAAAATCGTTTCCCTATTTATTTTCTAAGAAGCTCAACAACTTCATCAATGGCTGCCTACTCTTCGGTCTTTGAAGCGGTGAAATAAGCTCTCTCACTTTCAAAGTAGTTTTTTTCTTGCAATGGCGGTGGATTCAAGGGAAAAGGTGAGATTTATTACTCAATTCTACCTAGATTTGTATAATTCTAAGACGCATTTTAGTGTTTCTTCATACCCATCAACAATGGAAGTTTATTCCCCGATTCAACAAAACTCTTTGCATTTATCTTAAAAATCACATTGCGTTTCTACTAATTAAGAATAATTAGCATAATTTTGTTTAATTAAAGATGGTTAATGAGTGGAAAAAAGGAATATTTGCAAACTTTAAGCATATTTCCCTCTGTCCCACAAAAAAAATATATTTGTAAACTTTAAGCATATTTGCAACATAAAGGATTTTTTTAGATTGGATAGGTAAACACTATTTATTGTTTTTGGTTGAATTTGTTCTTAGTGAAGGAATGGAGAATGACAGGATTTGTTTGGATTGGCAAGATTTGTTTCTCCCTTTTCTATCCTTTTATCTTTGTAAAGTGACCCTCTTATTTTATTTTTCTTTCTTTTTTTATTTATTTGTTGTTTTGTTGTAAAGTGACACTATTTTTGAAGGAAACTCTGTCAAAATTTCTAAGTCTTAAGAGTATTTAAAATTTCTAAGGTAAACACTATTTACTGTTTTTGGTTGAATTTGTTGTTTTTCTCCTTTATCCTACTAATAGTGGCATTGCTTATGTAAAATAATGAAGCAATCCCCATAATCTAAACAAAGAGTACCAAGAATAATGATAGTTGGTCACCCATCCAAGTATTGAAGCAATTGGTTATATTGTGTTATTTTTTGTCATTCTTTCCTTCCAAGTATTTAAAATTGGAGCTGCAAAACATGCTTGAAATCGAAATTTTCTATTTGAGTAATAAATAAGATTGAAAGGGTTACCTATTTTTTACAATTTTGTTTGTTTGTTATAGTGCAACCGATTTTTGTGACTTGAAGAATTTGCTTAAGCTGAGCTCAGTCCATATGCCTTGGAGAATACAATTGAATTCTATTTTACTTCCACTGTTTGAGTTATGTATCATTTCATTATCCCCCTTTCTTGGAGGAGAAGATCAGAATCACTACACATGGCTAATAATTCACATTATAAAACTACGATAAAAATAGATTCACTAAGAATTGTGGGAAAGTATGTTTTTGGTACAACCGTTTACGAATTAGTGAATCTTACTAATTGATGTTCATTGTCCATAGCTTACGAAATTTACTGTGTAGGTACAACCGTTTTAACTACACAATCATCGACCAATGGATGATGTTGTTATATTCGGCAGTGTAAGTTTATCATCTGATTAACTCTCTCTAAATATATCTTATTGATTTTTTAATAACTTATTTATTTTAATTTATTTTCATTAATGTCGTGACAGATGGATGACCACCTAGAAAACACCGTATGATAATAATTTCTTACTCATCATTTTCTTACTTTTTATCTTATCTTTTTACCATCTTATTTAATATTCAACGTTCTTTGGTCTACAGGCTCGAATACTTCGTCATAATAATGTAGGAGTGGTAATTCGCAACGAGTATGAACTAAATTGTCTTCGTTTACGTGAGGTATTGTTTACTCACACCTATTTCTCATTCATTATTTCCTTCTCTCTCTTTTTTTGCTTTTAAGTAGCGTTTTCTTACACAGAAGGAGAAAAAAATGTCTTATGCTTTGGCGAATGCCAAATTTAAGGGGAAACAAAAATCAACTTCTTCTACCCAAGGAAGAAAAAATAAAGATTGCCAACTGGTATCACTTTTAATTATATTCTTTTCTCTCTATTTTTACAATGGATTTGGATGTTATTGAATTTAAAAAAATTTAAGTTTTGTTTTATGCAGATCGTTTGATTTGTCAACATATATTTGGTTTGTCTCATTTAATATTAATTATTTTTTTTTATTGTGTTCTTACACAGAAGGAAAAAAAAAGTCTGATGCTTTGGCGAATTCTAAATTTAAGGGGAAACAAAAATCAACCTCTTCTACCCAAGGAACAAAAAATACATATTGCAAACAGGTATCACTTTTAATCCTATTCTTTTTTCTTTATTTTTACAATGGATTTGGATGTTATTAAATTTAAAAAATTTTAAGTTTTGTGTTATTTTGTTGCTTTGTAGCCTTTAAGCTTTTGTTATGACATATAATTTGAATCTTTTGTTGGGTCCGATTTTTTTAAACTCTAAATTTGTTTGAACATTCCATAATTTGAAGCATCGATCAATAGTGAAACCTCAACCTTTTCAAGTAGTTTTGATCTTATTTATAGAATACCTTTCAAGCTGTTAAATTCAATATGTTATTAATCGAGCGTATTACTATAGAACAATGTGTTGGATGCAGGGCTATGATGTTTTATTTTTGAATCAAACAAAAACTTTATTATAATTATAATGTTGATAAATGGTTGCGTAGATAGTTCTGTTAATGTAACACTTTATTGTCATGTTACATCACGTTGTTATATATACAAAGTGCAAAACGATATGATATACGTTAAATCAACAAAATAATAATTAATTTTCTATGAGTTTGTGGTTTAGGCACCAAACTATAATGTTGTATCAAAATCAACATTGCCGCAATGTGCAAGACTTGCTCCAAAAATGTGTGCTCCAAACGTCAATTGGGACAACTTCCACGTTATAAAAGGTCCCACCTTTAACCAATGACTTTGTCTACCAAAATTTCTCATCCTATAATAGACAGTATAGTGACAACAAATGTTTTAGAGTCATCGTCAACCACCTTGCTTCAAAATCTTAATGAAGATACTACAATAATTGTGTCACGGTGGTTGTCTGTGCCCAACATGAATCAAGAAAATCAACCTCAAAATATTGAAGAAGGCACACCAACAAATATCTCAAGAGTGTCGCCTGTGACTACCATTCTCCGAGACTTGCCTTCTCAAAACCTATACAAAAGCACAACAACAGTCTTGGAACCATTCTCCCCACGTTCCCCAAGGGCATCGTATATGACAAACATGTTCCAACAAATACATAATCCGAATGAAGGCACCAGGTGTTCGATATAAGTTTTAATTTTCTATTCTCACACTTGCTGTCTTTTTCATATTCTCTTTTTAAAATTGTATGACATCTATAATTTTATCTGTAGTGCCTACACAGTAGAAGGTGTAACTATGGATGTTGAATTTAATCCTCGAAACCATGAAATTCCAGATCGTCATTCCCTCAGCTTGATGAATCGAACATGTCCTCATTGTTCTGCCTTACACTGGCTTGCTAAAAAATTAACAAAATCATATGTATCAAATCCTCTCTTTGGTAAATGTTGTTTACAAGGGAAAATTAGACTACCTCCACTTATTGCACCTCCTTTAATGCTTAAAGCATTGTATGACGGCAATGATGAACAATCAAAATCGTTTCGTCAGCGCACACGAGAGTATAATGCAGCTAATGTGTTTACGAGTCTTGGTGCTACTTTGGATGATAGATTAATTCCCGGGAGGGGGCCTAGAACATTCACCATCCATGGAGAATTACGCCATCGAACAGGATCGCTTATGCCACAACCAGGGTGTGAACCAATTTACTCTCAACTGTACATTTATGATCCTAATTCAGCTTTAGATCTTCGCAGTAACAAAAATCCTAACTTGAGAAGAGATGTTTTGAAAACCATACAAGATTGTTTATTGCAAGTAAATCCATTTCCCATAAAATTTCGGCAGGCTCACACAATTTTAAGTGAATTGGAATTGACGGGGGTGAATTTACCAGCCTATCTCCACTATAGTTCTGTAACAGACCGGCGTCGATATAATCTCCCAACAACTGATGAGATTGCGGTAATATTGCCGGAAGATGGAGCTGAATCAAGTGGAATGAGAGATATTATGTTACATTTGAGAGGGGATAATTGTTTGATGCAAATTAATGAGTGTCATCCGGCCTATTTGCCATTGCATTATGTGGTATTATTCCCTTATGGTGAGCTAGGATGGAATCCAGATTTGAAACAGTGGAACGCTTCCCAAGGTGGACCTTCATCTACTCAACTGACATAATTGCAATATTACAGTTATCGTATGTCCAACGTGACAATAAGTATTCAACCATTTTGAGATCCAGAAAACTATTTCAAGAATTTGTAGTGGATGCTTGGGCTGCTACTGAATAAAATCGGTTGACATACTACAAGTTGAATCAATCGAAGCTTCGTGCAGAACTTTTCCAAGGTTTTATAGATGTTTGTGCAGATGAGCTTGGTCCTGAACAAGTTGGTCAACGAATGATTTTGATGTCTTCATTCACTGGTAGTGCAAGACATATGTTTGAAAATTTTCAAGATTCAATGGTTATCACGCGGTATAATCAACACCCAGATATTTTTCTAACTATGACTGCAAATCCCAAATGGCCTGAAATTACTAAATCACTATTGCCAAATCAGATCCCTACTGACCGTCCTGATTTAGTGGCCTGTGTTTTTGAGTTGAAGTGGAATTTTTTGATGAAGGAGATAGAAACAAACAACGTCTTTGGTAGAAAAGTGGCGCATGTTTTTACAATTGAATTCCAAAAAAGGGGGTTACCGCACATGCATGCACTTTTGTTCCTTCATGGTTCAGATAAAATTCAAACAAGTGCTCAAGTGGACAGTGTAGTGTGTGCTGAATTTCCGGATTGTCAAACTGACTCATTGCTTTTTGAAATAATTATAGGTTGCATGGTACACGGACCATGTGGAGCTCGAAATCCACAAGCACCATGTATAGAAAATGGGGTGTGTACCAAGCGGTACCCTCGATCATTTGTTGAATCAACAAGTATGGACTCTGATGGATATCATGTCTATCGTCGTCGTAATACTGGTCAGAAGTACATCGCAAGGGGGCAAGAAATTGATAATAGAGACGTTATGCCACATAATCTGTACTTATCAAGAATGTTCAATTGTCATATCAATGTTAAAGTTTGTGCAGGAGTTAAATGTGTAAAATACATTCACAAGTATATTTATAAAGGACATAATCGCGCAACAATGGTACTTAGAGGAATTAATGAGATCCAACAATATCTTGATGCTAGGTATATTGGACCTCCAGAAGCCGCGTGGCGATTGTTTTGTAATCCTTTACATGAAGAGATTCCTTCAGTTGTAAGATTGGCACTTCATTTGCCTGGGATGCATCGTGTGGTCTTTAACCCTGCTGAATCTTTTGATACGATCCTTTCTAGAGGTGCACATCAAAAAATAACTCTAACCGACTTTTTTGATTGTTGTGCTACAAATGAATCTGCCCGTGTATTAACTTATCAGGAATTTCCAGAAAAATTTGTTTAGAACAAGTCTATCAATAAATGGACTCCAAGACAAAGGGGTTATGCAATTGGTAGAATGTACTTTGCTAGCCCTAATTC
The DNA here is from genome assembly GCA_016801055.1 of Panax notoginseng. Classification (NCBI taxonomy): domain Eukaryota; kingdom Viridiplantae; phylum Streptophyta; class Magnoliopsida; order Apiales; family Araliaceae; genus Panax; species Panax notoginseng. The sequence goes on from CM029019.1 coordinate 75,909,411, forward strand.
AGGTGAGCGGTTTTATTTACGTTTGCTTCTAACTGTTGTTAGAGGACCTACTTCATTTAATTGGCTACGCACGGTAAATAATGTTATGCATGATACATTCAAGTCAGCATGTGTTGCAAGGGGACTTCTTGAAGATGATGAAGAATGGATACAATGTCTTCAAGAGGCTGCAATTATGAGAACGGGATACCAATTGAGGAGACTATTTGTTATAATTCTAACGAAATGCTTTCCATTGCATCCATTTGAATTGTGGAAGCAATTCTCAGCATATGTATGTGATGATTTAGCACACAAGGTTCGTACTATGTTTGGTATTTTGAATCCAACTGATGATCATATTGAAGATTATGGCTTATATTTGATAAATCAACTGCTCCATGAGTCGGGGAAGAGTTTACTTGACTTTCCACCCATGCCACAACCAACTAGAAATTGGAATGCAATAGTTGGAAATAGATTACTGTTTGAGCACCAACAACTTGAGAATGAAGCACAACAGTCTGATGCACAAATTAATGTTGACAGACTTAATGATGCACAACTTGCTGCTTATACTGCTATCACAACATCAGTATGTGAAAACATAGCAACTACTTTCTTTTTGAGTGGAGGTGCTGGGACGGGAAAGACGTTTTTGTACAATACCATTGCAACCAAATTGCGTAACCATGGACATGTTGTTGTTACTGTGGCTTCATCTGGTATTTCATCTTTGTTATTGGTAGGGGGCGCACTGCACATTCTACATTTTGTATTCCTTTGGAAACCCTGGATAATTCAATATGTGGGTTCATTAAACAATCAATGCATGCTGAGTTGTTTAGAAAAACAAAGCTGATAATATGGGATGAAGTTCCTATGCAACATCGATACTGTGTTGAGGCAGTCGATCGCACCCTTTAAGATATCAGAGACGATAAAAGACCTTTTGGGGGTATCACTGTTGTCCTAGGTGGAGACTTTCGACAAATATTTCCTGTTATTCCTAAAGGCGTCCGCGAGCAAATTGTGGGTGCATCATTGAGACGGTCTTCACTATGGAAAGATATATGTGTTTTGACTCTGGGTTTAAACATGCGATTAACTTGCACAGACGTTCGAAATATTAATTTTGCTCAATTCTTAATGGAGGTAATATTTTATTCAACCTTAAATTGAATTTTTATAACATGATACTTTGAATTAAATCTCATTTTGTGAATAATTATACTTTCATTTTTTAGATTGGGATCAATCCACAAGAAATTGTGCAACTTCCATCTACAATAAACAAATATCATAATCTAAATGAATTGATATTTAGAATCTATCCACAATTGGATGTGATTGGTATAGTGACTCCAACCTTTCTCACTAAATGGACAATTCTATCTGCTCGCAATGACGACGTCAGTGATATAAATGCTGCAGCACTGAATATTACTCCGGGAGAAACAATTACTTTTTTAGCTGCAGATTAAATGTCTGAAGGTGATGAGCTTGATCATACCATTAGGAATCGATATCCTAACGAGTAGTTAAACTCCCTGAATCCTTCAGGGTTGCCACCGTTCAAATTGGAGTTAAAAGTTGGATGCCCGTAATGTTGTTACGAAATATTACACCGAAAGATGGACTTTGTAATGGCACGCGATTGATGGTTGTTAGATGTGCATCAAGGGTAATCGAAGCTCAGATATTAAATGGAGTTAAAATTGGCAATTTAGTCTTCATTTCGAGAATATCATTGACACCAACATCTTTGGACTTGCCTTTTCGAATGACAAGACTTCAGTTTCCTATCCGATTAACTTATGCTATGACAATCAATAAAGCCCAAGGACAATCTGTCAAGTTCGTTGGGATTGATTTGTGAACACCTATTTTTAGTAATGGACACCTTTATGTGGCACTGTCTAGATGCACATCTGCGGATCGTATAACTGTCCTCCTTCCAGAAGATGGGTCGAATTGCACCACAAATATTGTTTACCCAGAAGTTTTATTATGATATTTTTACAACAATTAAATGGTATAGTTTAAACAAATTTATTTCTACTAAATTATGTAATCTTTCCAACATTTCAACTATTAATTTTACAATGAGGTTCATTCTTTGTAGGATTGGAGTGAATTTGTCATCGAGAACAAAAGAATATATACAATGGACCTTTACGGATGGGGTCGACGTAATCAGGTAAATCTAATTTTCTGTCACTGCATTAAAATAACTTTATTATTCCTATATTATAAATAGTGTTAATTTTATTGTAGATGTAAATAATATAGGTGGTTGTGCATTCTCCTCATTGGTCAAAGTGCATTCGTATTGATACGAGGACATTAAGGATATTGATGAAGAGAAGGTTTAAAGGGATGAAAAAGACATTTAAGAGAGTTAAATGATATGCAATCCAGTACTGACATGTCCACCTTTGGCGATGACTAACCTATCACTGACCAAACAATTGTCTAGGTGTGAAAGTCTCTCTTACTAAGACTATATTTATCTACTTCTCATGCAGACGCACAACATATATAATATATGCACAGACACACACACACATAACTGTAACCAATCAAACACTCGCAAATCAAGCTCACACACCATTATAATGCCACCAATACAAATTTATGATTTAAATCATTAAGCAAATAAACCGTCTGTTGAAATAGTACTAAGAAAACTTTATTTGGTTGTAAGTCCATATTTATGATTTATATTAAACTAATTCATTCCCCCTACATACAAATATGTGTGCTCATTTATTTTTTAGATAATTCAGGGTAAAGTAAGGGGTCTTATGTTTCGGATTTTCAATTATTTTATTCTGACTCACATATTTCAATAATTTTTAAATTTGAGGTATATATTGAAGGATACATGATGCAAGCTATAAATAATATACTTGGGTGTAAGCTGTAAATTAAAGGGTTTTATGCTCAACATGTTGTTTCTCTATTTTCTGTATGTATGTATTTTTTGTGTTTCGTCTTTTGTAAATTTAGCTAATTATACTTGGTTATGATGATTTTGGGTATGGAATGATGGTTTTTTTGGTGGTTTGGATATGTATGGATGATTGTAAGTTTTGTAAACATGTTTAGATTTTTCTGGATATCTATTTTTAAAGGAAACTCTGCCGATTTTTTTTTGAAATTAGTAGCAACTAATTTATGTTTTGGTGGTTGGATGTGTTGATGATTGAGTGTGATTTAATTTCTTCATGTATGTATTTTTTTTTATCTGTATTTTGTAAAGTTAACTAATTATACATGGTTATGATGATTTTGGATATGGAATGATTGTTTTTCTAGTGGTTCGGATATGTATGGATGATTGTAACTTGTATAGACAGATTTATATTTGTCTGGATATCTATTTTTAAAGAATACTTTGTTGAAATTTTTTAAAATTAGTAGCAACTAGCTTGATGTGTGCATTTTGCCCGTTACATCTTTTGTAAAGTTACCTAATTATAAAGGAAATTCTACCTTCTTCTTTTTTTGAAATTAGTACCGACTAGCTCGATGTTTTGGTAGTTGGACATGTGTTGATGATTGAGTATGTATTAATTGTTCAATAATAGTATGGTGAATTGTGGTGGTATGTTTCTTTAGATAATATGATATTTTTTGAATTTTAATTTCGTTTTTTTTTTCGCCATGCCTTTAGGCACGGGCATATACTAGTTATAAGATATGGAATGGATTTAATATAAAACCAATAAGTAGTCCTAGCAAAACTTAGGCACTTGAATGAATTTTGAATATTATATAAGTCGAAAAGTTAACACAATCTAATTGAACATTATGTGCTAATTAATAGGAAAGATTATGAGATGTGGAGTAGAGTTTACATTACAATTACTATGTGTTGTTATGTGACTGATAGTTGATGTGTATGATTATATAATTGTATAGGGCACATGAAGTACAGATAACTGTAAGCTGTTAATCTATTATTGGTAAACAACGATCAAGACAAGTCTTTCGGTTCCTATTTTCTATGGGGACTTGATGAACTGTATTAAATTGCATGACATGTGATATGTGTTATAAGCAAGCATAATATATTATACATGTTGTATCATAAAATGTTAAAGTTAATCTATGACTACAGTGTTTTGGTTAAATAATGATGATTGAGTAAGGAACTCAATTTTTATATTTGTTATGTGAATTAAAAGTATGTATGCCATGTTACTTTAATTATTATGATATGTATGTTGAGCATGTTATTATGTGCTATGTGATGCATGAAAACTGTTAGATTTTGCTGGGCTATCGAGCTCACTCTTGCAAATAACCACTTTTGCAGGTCAAGGAATTAAGGTAAGGATATGTGCTAAGTGAGTTATAGAGATCTATATTCACGAAGATTACTTATATTTTATGAGAAATGTATGTAAGATTTTGAATGTAAATGTCGTTGAATTGTAAATTGAGCTATCCAGTGTATATGGATATCAATTTATGATGTAAGACTTTGTATAGTCAGTTTATTGTAACGATTCATGATATATATTTGAATCGAAGAGATGTAATGTAAAGGTTGCGATTTAGGGTAATAAATAAGGAATGTATAAAAGTTTTAAATATTCCGCAATTTTAGTGATTTTAATATCGAATAATGATGTAAAAATAAAGGTTGAATGTATGGTTAACGACCGAAGTCGAGATTTAAATTGTATGAATTTTGGGATTGTAACGAATGAGTGGTTTGAGTTGTGATTCTGAGGACAGAATCCTTATAAGAGGGGAATGATGTAACATTCCAGATTTTTTAAATGTAAATTACAAATATTTATTGATTTATATAAATATTTATTGGATGTGTTTATTATTGGAGAAATAATTGTTCAATTAGATTGATTGGATTTAGTTAATTATTTAGTCGTTAAATAATTAATATGTGAATTGAGTTATGTGATTAAGTGAATTATTTAATAAATTGTTAGTAAATAAAGTATGACAAATAACTATGTTATAAAGAGTTATAAAAATAAATTAAAGTAATTTTAATTTAATTTTTTTGCCAAACAAGGTTTAAGTATATTAATCATATAAATTTTAATGGTTTGCCAAACAAAGTCTTATGGCTTTTGGATTTCTTTTGAATTTAAATTATTAACTAAATAAATAATTTATATATTTATAAGTATACGTTATATGCTAATAACTGATTATACTTATTAGGTCTATTATGACTATAAGCGTTTCTTTTATGTACACTTTGTTATCAGTTTAGTTTTTACTTTTAGGTATATTGTATATGGCCTAAGCCTACGCCTAAGAAGAAGTTAAGAGAAAAAGGGTTTTCAAAGAGAAGGGTTTCAGAGAATTTGAGAGAAAACCTAAGAGAGAAGTAGCAAAAGAAAGTTATCAGTGATTAACAAAGATTGTCTAATAAAACAAGAGGTATGTTCCTCTAAACTTAAAAAGATGTACGTATATATATATATATATATATATATATATATATATATATATATATATATATATATATGTGTGTGTGTGTGTGTGTGTGTGTGTGTGTGTGTGTGTGTGTGTGTGTGTGTTATAGTTCGTGATGCCTAAAGTCTTTGTATTCTTCTATTTCACTGTATATATTAAGTTTTACAAAATTTTTGGTAAACTGTGTTTTATAATTGGTTATGATAATATGAGTTGCTGTAATTGTTATAGTTAGGATATATATATGTGTGTGTGTGTGTGTGTGTGAGTGAGTGTGTGTGTGTGTTGTATGCTAAATTACGATTTAGAAAGAGAACTTGGTTTTACAGTGAAAAATAGATATACAAATATATGTTTTGTAGAACTATCAAAATTTTGTATGCTAACTAAGGAATTGAACTATCCATGTTAACTGGTTTATATGTTGGTATACTGGTATTTTAAAGGTATTAAGTTGGTTATAAGCATGGAATTACGTTCACTGTAATTTAATATATCAACAATGGAGTTTTTGTTTTAAAAACAGTGTTTTCAAAGAATTAGTTGGTATATAGATGATTGTTAATATTTATGTGTAAATTACATCAATTATATGTATGTAATTAGTTGCTAGAATTTCTTAAACAAACCAAAAATGGTCTTCGTGCTCGGTTCTGTTAGTTTTTGGCGCCCCAGCGCCAAAATTCGCGCCCCAGCGCCAGAAGTTAGCGCCCCAGCACTGAAATTCGCGCCCCAACGCCAATCTCATGCTGCGGCGCCACTGTATGACTCAGTTCTCGCGCCGCGGCGCGTGGACAGAAGTCTGAGTTGGACAGTTTTGACCTCTTGTAGTAAAATGGCCATAACTTCCTCATACAAACTCCGATTGAGATGATTCAATATGATCCGGAACGAGGACGAGTAGACCTAAAACTTTTGTTCTTTAAGTTTTTCAATTTGAGGTCACTAGGATGGGTCATAATGGTCATCTTTAGGGCTATTATGTTTTCGGAGGCAATCGGAGGGTGTCGGGCATGCACATATGCATGTGTAGTTCCCATGACCATAAAATATGATGTCCTAAGTTACAAAATATGAATATTAGTAAATATAATGATGCTTAACATTAATAAATAATGTATTAGATAAGTTATAAAAGCATAGTAAGCATACACAAGAGAGGCAAATCGGGCGTGTGACGATTGAATGTTGAAACGACGTGCCAAGTGTTAATGAACTTAAAAAGTATTTGAATATAATTGAAATGAATATTATAAGATATGGAATGAATTTAATATAAAACTAATAAGTAGTCCTAACAAAACTTAGGCACTTGAATGAATTTCGAATATTATATAAGTCGAAAAGTTAACACAATCTAATTGAACATTGTGTGCTAATTAATAGGAAAGATTATGAGATGTGGAGTAGAGTTTACATTACAATTACTATGTGTTGTTATGTGACTAATAGTTGATTTGTATGATTATATAATTATGTAGGGCACGTGAAGTGCAGATAACTGTAAGCTGTTAATCTATTATTGGTAAACAATGATCAAGGCAAGTCTTTCGGTTCCTATTTTCTATGTGGACTTGATGAACTGTTTTAAATTGCATGGTATGTGATATGTGTTATAAGCAAGCATAATATATTATACATGTTGTATCATGAAATGTTAAAGTCAATCTATGACTACAGTGTTTTGGTTAAATAATGATGATTGAGTAAGGAACTCAATTTTTATATTTGTTATGTGAATTAAAAGCATGTATGCCATGTTACTTTAATTATTATGATATGTATGTTGAGCATGTTATTATGTGCTATATGATGCATAAAAACTGTTAGATTTTGCTGGGCTGTCGAGCTCACTCTTGCAAATAAGCAGTTTTGCAGGTCAAGGAATTAAGGTAAGGTTATGTGTTAAGTGAGTTATAGAGATCTATATTCACGAAGATTACTTATGTTTTATAAGAAATGCATGTAAGATTTTGAATGTAAATGTTGTTGAATTGTAAATTGAGTTATCCAGTGTATATGGATATTTATTTATGATGTAAGACTTTGTATAGTTAGTTTATTATAAAGATTCATAATATATATTTGAATCGAAGAGATGTAATGTAAAGGTTGCGATTTAGGGTAATAAAGAAGGAATGTATAAAAGTTTTAAATACTCCGTAATTTTAGTGATTTTAATATCGAATAATGATGTAAAAATAGAGGTTGAATGTATGGTTAACGACCGAAGTCGAGATTTAAATTGTATGGATTTTAGGGTCGTTACTGTTGGTATCAAAGCCGTTGGTTATAAACCTTAGGTAGGATTACCGTAGGCTATAACCTTTGAGAAGAGAGGTGAAGATAATGAATGAATAAGCTCAAATAGAGTTTGAACAATAAGGGATTAAAACTTGCGTGAAAGGATTCAAAGAAGAATCTCGCAGAGTTATAAGGAATATGAATGTGGGGTTACCCAACTCCAATAATAAGGATGTAAGGTGATAATAAATATACAGTGTCTCTAAGAAGAGAATGATAATGAAGTTAAGAATATAGAGTTATATTTAAGTATGGTGCAATTTTACTCTTTAGTAGTTGATGTATGGTATCTGGGCTAAACGATTCCTTCATAGAACGGAGGTATATACGAACTAGTAACTCAGAACCTAGTTTGTTGGTTGTTTGTGGAAAACCACTCAGCGTACCATATTGAAACTGTTAGAGACTCGATGTGTACCAAGTAAAAATGGACACGTATGATGAGAGTTTAGAACTTGAATGAAATTTTGAGTGATGTAAATGAAGTTAGAAATTCTTAAAGGAAGAATTGTTATATAAACAAGAAGATTCAAAGAAGAATCTTGAAGAGATATAAAGATAAGAAATGGGAGTTTCCTAACTCCAATTGCCAAGATAACGAATAATGTCGTAAATGATGAAAAAAAGGGAAAGAAAGAGGATCGTAAAACAAAATGATCACGAGTTAAGAAAAGAATTTTAAGGGAGATGATTATAGAATAAGATCACGACGTGATCTGTTTAAGTTATAAAAGGAAGATGGTTTGTAATTGTTGAATGATTATAGCTTGATGCTATGAAGATAATGTAATATGATAGTACGAGATAAACTCATGAGGAGTTATAGATATTGTGATACGAGGAATTCGTATCAAGCAAAGAGCAAGTTATAAGCAAGATTGTAAGACCCCAACTTTTATAAATAAAGATGAATTTTTTTTATAAATATCATTTTTGAATATTATGGAGTAAATTTGATATAATGTTATAGTTGTGGGTAATATTTATAAATTTGGCAAAGTACGTAAGTTGTTATATAATATTCGATTGGTCGGGAAATATTCGTTTTAACAGGAAATATTCCTACAACGACACAATCATTGGTGGACCCCATAACAGAATTATTGTCGGATTAAGAAAACGACAAAAATACTTTATGAAAATAACGGCGGAAGTTTTACTGTTAACTGATGTAACACCTGGTGTTAAAAGTACAGTAATACGCATAGTTTCACAGTAGCACACAGTTCTGATTATTGATGCTTACGTGAGAAGTCACTCAGTTTTGTTCAATTATTGCTACAGTAATTGCTGCATAATATCTCACGTTATTTGATTCAATTATTGTTAATATTTTATATATTATTAAATCAATAATTGAGATGACAAAGTTATTAATATTATTATTTGCAATATTAACGATGTCTAAAAGTTCTATCAAGGAGAGGTTTTGTCACCTAATTGTGCGCCAATAGGGAGAAATCCTTATTGGAAAGTCCCTTCTTTCTTGGGAACGACCTGGTCGATTAATATTGTGAATTATAATAAAGGTGATAAATGTTGTTAAAATTATTAAGGTGATTTTTATGAAGTTTTTCTTATTTTATGGACCCTCATTTATCTATTTTTTAAAATAATCGGTAGAAAATTATTTATAAGTGGGGCCCACATGTGGGGGTCACATGTGGGGCCCATATGTGTTGAAAAACTAATTTTAGAAATGGGGGTGGGAGAGAGTTACATATAGGGAAGGGAGTTTATATATATAAGATGTAATGTGTGTGTATATATATAATATTATATGTATGAGTGGAGAGTGGTGGGAGAAAAGAAAGAGTGAAAGTGATGTGTGTGAGTGGAAAATGGTGGGGGAAAATGATGTTGCTTTATTCTTATTGGTTGGTTGATTGACAAATTGTGTGTGTGGGTTATATATATATTATATATATATATATATATATATATATATATATATATATATATATATGTGTGTGTGTGTGTGTGTGTGTGTGTGTGTGTGTGTGTGTATTATAATGTTGCTTTATTCTTATTGGTTGGTTGATTGACAAATTGGGTGTGTGTGAGTTACTAGAAATTTTCTTCCGATTGCATAACTGTTGCACTACATAGTGCCTTTTCATTTTCCTATAAATAGAAGCTCATTCCTTCATTATTTCTTACGAATTCACTGAAACTCTAGAGAGGGAAATTATAAAGAAACTATAGAAAAGTATTTTGCTACTTTCCTACTCTTATATTCAGTTTCTTTACGGTAAGGGGTATTATTTCTTTTGTATTCATGAAGATAACTTTTGTTATTCCATTCTTTATTATTCTGCTAGAATAACCAGTATACGCGGACTACCCTATACTTGGTGACATTCTTCTAATATTCCGTCTTTATTATTATTCTGTTGAAATATCATGTATGTGCGTTTCACGCCGGTCCTGGTTCTGTCTTTATTATTATTCTGTTGGAATATCATGTCTGTGCATTTTACGCCGGACCTGGTTCCGTCTTTATTATTCTGTTGGAACATCATGTCGGTGCGAGTTTCGCCTGACCTGGTTCCGTTATTTATTATTCTGTTGGAATAACCTGTGTGTGCGGTCTATCGCATGCCTGGTGATTTCTTTTGTTATTCCATTCTTTATTAGACTCAGTTGGTTAAAGTTTTGGCTTTTATACTCCATGAAATTAGTGGAATATCCTTGATATTTGCGCTTCATCCAGTATCTTTTCATGAAAATATTCTTCCGAGCATTCTTGAATTTTACTCTACAAAGTAGTATCATGTTGACAATTTGGACGTTATTGGTTCCTTGAAAAATTAATTCTTGAACTTGTTTTATTGAATTCTTATATGATTGTCATCATCCTCATGTTTATATTTTGTTGAAAGTCATCTGTGGCCTGTAGTACATAGATGGACTTGGTATGATTATGACCAGGGATTACTCAGTGTAATCATGACCGTAATGTTACAAATGATGTGGTAAAAGTCCTCATTGGCCCGTAGTGCATTGATGGATAGTTGTTGGCATGATCATGACCATTAATGAATACACAAATATTCTTGGCCCGTAGTACATGGATAATTGTGGTTGTGATACTAAAGAATATCCTTGGCCGTAGTGTAGGGGTGATTCGATGATGTGGATTATTTATTAAGCTGAGTCCCAGCGATAAAAGTGATGAAAAACCTTTTAAATCATAAAAGATAGTAAATTTTATTCTCTACTTGACTCTTTTAATGGATTACTTATTCCGCTGCAGTTAAACTTGATGTGTGTTATATTGTATCAGTTTAACACTGTTGAAGGCTAATGATAATTTATTCTGCATTATCTTAGTCATAATATTTCTTACTGGGCTAGTTGAGCTCACCCTTTTACTTTCATTGTTATCTTCAGGAAATGAGAACGTAGCAGGGACTAGTCGGGGAACGGAGTGACGATCCAGATAATAGCATTAGTAGTCCTCACTATTCTGTTAAATAGTGTGATAATAAATGTAATGAGGACTCAATTGAGTGTGGATATTGTCTAGATGACAATATTTGTATTAAAACTCACAGCATATGTTTAGTCGTATTTTACATGACTGTTGTATAATTAAGTTTGTATTTGAATTTTGTACCATGTATTTGGCGACTCAAGATGGGTGATGTATACCTATTTTGGGGGCGTCACAGTTGGTATCAGAGCATAAGGATATGATCCCTGGCTAAGATGTGAGACTAGAACTAGGAGGGGAGAGACAGGGAATTCCTTTGCTAGTATGACCTACCTAAGTTTATTTGGTATTTAATTGGTCGGTCAGAGTATAGTGATAATATGTTACATGTCAATTAACCTTTGTTATGTGGCAATATTTGAAAATGACATCCGAGAATGTTGAGAATATCAATGGAGCACAGGAGACCATTGAGTCACCACAAATCAACACCCAGGATAATGTGCATCAAGAAGGCAATAATCCTCAAGTGAACAACAACACCGACCAAATGGCGAACGACGGAATGTTTAGGAGCTTTCTGTAATTCGTACAACATCATGCGAGAGCGGCTCCTGTCCAAAATGTAGGTGGAAACACTGAAAACTCTTGGACGGTCACCGCTAAACAGTTCAAGGAGCTGGGACCACCGGAATTTATTGGAGAGCCAAAACCACTTAAGGCGGAAACGTGGATAAAGCAGATCACCAAGATATTTGATGTCTTGGGATGCGCCGAGGAGTAAAAGGTTCCCTTTGCCACCTTTATGTTGCGAGGAGAGGCAGATTACTAGTGGGAATCAATAAAGCGTACTCAACCTACCGCACTGAAGATGTCTTGGGAGAAGTTCCAAGAACTGTTCAATGACAAGTACTTTCTCGAAAGTATTCATCACATGAAAGAGGTAGAGTTCATCAAGTTGGATCAGAATAATATGACCGTGTCGCAATACGAAGCTAAGTTTGCTGAGTTGTCCCAGTTTGCGTCCCACTTGGTTGACAATGAGGAGAGAATGACGCGGATGTATCTAAGAGGTTTGAAACCCGAGATACGTCAGCATCTTATTTCTCATAAACTGTGTTTGTGTTCAGATGTTGTAAATAGGGCTCAGTTAGTGGAGCGCAATAACGAGTCAGCACAACCACAAGAGAGCAGCCGGCAAAATGATAATACGAGTGAGAGTAGTCATCGAAGCAGCGACAACAAGCATGGAGGGAGTCAACAGGCCAGAAATGGTAACCACTTCGGTGGTAATCAGGGCCAAAATAATAAGAATGGACATTTCAAGAAGAGGAGATTCAACAATGATGGAAAGACGTCAACACCAGCACCCATTGTTAAGGAAGGAGAACTACCACCTATCATATGCTTCAAATGTAGAGGGGAGGGAAACATCAGTTCAAACTGCGCGATGTCATTCAAAGCATGTTACAATTGTGAAAGAAAAGGTCACTTAGCCCGATTTTGTCGTTCACCGAAGACAAGTTCGGCTAGGATGGAGGTACCAAAGACCGTCCCTGAAAAGTTAAAGTCGGTAGTGCAAGGGAGAGCGTTTGTTGTGACCTCCCAGAAAGCAAGGAACCCGAACGAGGTCATCACGGGTAAGCTTATCATAAACTCTAGCGAAGTCTATACTTTATTTAATACCGGTTCTACCCATTCTTTTATTTCTCTTACTTGCGCTCAACGTTTAAATTTGACTCCAGAGAAATTAGACTTTGGCTTATCTGTTGAAACTCCGTTGGGAGAAACCTTCATTACATCCATTGTTTATAAGTCTTGTTTGGTTCAAATCGGTACCATCACATTACTTGTCGATCTTATTTCATTGAAAATACTTGCATTTGGCGTAATTCTAGGGATTGATTGGTTAACTACTCATCATGCAAAAATTGATTGTTTTCGTAAGGTTGTTAGCTTTCATATTCCTAACCAACCTATTATGCGAATTCATGCAACCAAACCATTAAAATCAATCATTATCATCTCAAATCATAAAGCTATTCGTTTATTGAAAAACGGATGTCAAGCTTTCTTAGCTCATGTTACGGATCTAAACAAAAATACGTCAGTTTTGAATGATATTTCTATTGTTAATAAATTCCCTGACGTATTCCCTGAAGAACTTCCTGGCCTACCCCCAGAGCGTGAAATTAAATTTTTTATCGACCTTGAACCCGGTACAAAACCCATTTCTAAAGCCCCATATCGAATGGCTCCTATTGAACTTCAGGAGTTAAAGACCCAACTGCAGGAATTGTTAGACATTGGCTTTATTCGTCCTAGTACTTCTCCTTAGGGTGCTCTTGTTCTATTCGTGAAGAAGAAAGATGGGAGTATGCGACTTTGTATTGATTATCGGGAGTTAAATCATGTCACCATCAAAAATAGGTACCCATTGCCACGTATTGATTACCTGTTTGATCAGTTACAAGGAGCCAAATTCTTTTCAAAAATTGATCTTCATTCTGGATATCACCAATTAAAGATTAGAGTCGATGACATTCCAAAGACGGCTTTCAGAACTCGGTACGGGCATTATAAATTCCTAGTAATATCCTTTGGATTGACTAATGCTCCTGTTGCCTTCATGGATATGATGAACCGAGTATTCAAAGAATATTTGGATCACTTTGTGGTCGTCTTTATTGATGACATCCTTATTTATTCCAAAAGCCGTGAAGATCATGAGCAACACTTGAGGCTGATACTCCAAAAGCTTTGTGAATACAAGCTTTATGCCAAGTTGAAGAAATGCGAGTTCTGGCTTGAGGAAGTAGCATTCCTTGGGCACGTAGTATCAAGTCATGGAATATTTGTTGACCCGGCAAAAATTGAAGCAATTCAAAGCTAGGAGCAACCTAAATCAGCGACCGAAGTACGTAGCTTTCTCGATTTAGCTGGTTATTATCGGAGATTCGTGGAAGGATTTTCTCGAATTGCTACTCCATTAACTCAGCTGACTCAAAAAGATACAAAGTTCAGTTGGAGCGAAGAATGTGAGAAGAGTTTTTAAGAACTCAAGATCAGGAGACTCATTTTAGCACCTATTCTGACAATACCATCTGGCTCGGAGGGATTTGTCATCTACAGTGATGCTTCAGGCAAAGGGTTAGGATGTGTTCTCATGCCACATGGGAAAATCATAGCATATGCCTCTCGGCAACTCAAAGAATATGAGAGGAATTATCCTACTCGTGATCTAGAGTTGGCAGCTGTTGTCTTCACACTTAAAATTTGGAGGCATTACTTGTATGGGGAGAAAGTGGAGATCTTTACGGATCATAAAAGCCTCAAATATTTCTTCACTCAAAAGGAACTCAACATGCGACAGCGACGTTGGCTTGAACTGTTGAAAGATTATGATCATACCATCCAATACCATCCTGGAAAAGTGAACGTGGTAGCTGACGCATTGAGTAGAAGATCATATGCGGGTACGAGTGCGATATTGTCAACGCAAAGGCCCATTTTGTGTGACTTACAAAGGATGGAGATACAGTTAAAGACTCCAGGGACCCATGTGATGATGGCGAATATACGAGTAGAACCGACTTTAATCGATAAAGTTAAAGCTACTCAAGATACAAACCTAGAGCTGATGCGTGTGAGGAAGAAAGTGAAAGAAGGTGCTATGCCGGAAGCAAGAATTGATAAAGAAGGAATACTTCGAGTCAACTCCAGACTTTGTGTTCCTAACGACCCTGATTTAAAGTATAAAATCATGATGGAGGCGCACAACACACCGTTTGTAATCCATCCTAGGAGTACCAAAATGTATCGTGATCTTCGTCATATATTTTGGTGGAGCAATATGAAGAGAGAGATAGCGCTGTTTATCTCAAGGTGTCTAACTTGTCAACGAGTCAAGGCGGAGCATCAAGTACCAAAAGGTCCATTGCAACCACTTAAAATTCTAGAATGGAAGTGGGAGCATTTTACCATGGATTTCGTTATTGGTCTTCCCAAGGTTTCTCAAGACATAGATGTAATTTAGGTCATTGTTGATAGATTGACCAAGTCTGCTCACTTCTTACCTATACGAGAAACTTATATACTTGAACGTCTTGCTCGTATGTACATAAACGAGGTTGTAAGATTGCATGGTATGCCAGTATCCATAGTTTCTGATCGAGATCTAAGATTCACTTCACGATTTTGGGTTAGTTTACAAAAAACTATGGGCACAAATTTACGATTTAGTTCGGCATATCATCCTCAGACGGACATATAATCAGAGAGGACTATTCAAACTCTTGAAGATTTATTAAGACTCTATGTTCTTGACTTCAAGGGAAGTTGGGATAAGTTCTTACTATTGGTGGAGTTTTCCTATAACAACAGTTATCAAACAAGTATTGGCATGGCTCCATTTAAGGCGTTGTATGGAAGAAAGTGTCGTTCTCCAGTATGCTGGGATGAGGTGGGAGAAGCAACGTTGTTGGGACCAGAGTCAGTACGTATAACTAAAGAAAAGATTCAAACGATCCGGCAACGTATAAAAACCTCACAAGATCGACAAAAGAGTTATGCTGATCTTCATCGAAAGGACGTAGAATTTGATAGTGGAGATCAGGTGTTGTTACGTGTTACCCCGTGGAAAGGAGTTACGAGATTTGGAAATAGAGGAAAGCTCAATCCTCGATTCATTGGCCCATTTTTAATCCTCGATCGACTAGAAACTGTGGCCTATAGACTCGCTTTACCGCCAAGTATGTCTCGTGTTCATAACGTTTTTCACATATCCATGTTACGTAAATATGTGAAAGACCCGAATCACATTATTGAGTTAGAACCGGACGAAATGGCGGAAGATTTGACATATGAAGAGGTTCCTGTTCAAATCTTAGATAAGAAGGAATATATTCTACGCTCCAAGGTTATACCTCAAGTTAAAGTTCTGTGGAGAAACCACGATGTTGAGGAAATGAGCTGGGAGTTAGAATCTGAAATAAAATCAAGGTATCCTTACCTCTTCGACATACTAGGTACGTACTCTAATTTCGAGGGCAAAATTTCATAAGAAGGGGAGGTTATAAGACCCCAACTTTTATAAATAAAGATGAATTTTTTTATAAATATCATTTTTGAATATTATGGAGTAAATTTGATATAATGTTATAGTTGTGGGCAATATTTATAAATTTTGCAAAGTACGCAAGTTGTTATATAATATTCGATTGGTCGGGGAATATTCGTTTTAACAGGAAATATTCGTACGACGACACAATCATTGGAGGACCCCACAACGGAATTATTGTCGGATTGAGAAAATGACAAAAATATTTTATGAAAATAACGGCGGAGGTTTTACCGTTAACTGTTGAAACACCAGGTGTTAAAAGTACAGTAATACGCGTAGTTACACAGTAGCATATGGTTTTAATTATTGATGCTTACGTGAGAAGTCACTCAGTTTTGTTCAATTATTGCTACAGTAATTGCTGCATAGTATCTCACGTTATTTGATTCAATTATTGTCAATATTTTATATATTATTAAATCAATAATTGAGATGACAAAGTTATTAATATTATGATTTACAATATTAACGATGTATAGAAGTTCTGTCAATGAGAGGTTTGGTCACCTAATTGCGCGCCAATAGGGAGAAATCCTTATTGAAAAGCCACATCTTTCCTGGGAACGACCTGGTCAATTAATATTGTGAATTATAATAAAGGTGATAAATGTTGTTAAAATTATTAAGGTAATTTTTATGAAGTTTTGCTTATTTTATGAACCCTCATTTATCCATTTTTCAAAATAATCGGTAGAAAATTATTTACAGGTGGGGCCCACATGTGGGGGCCACATGTGGGGCCCATATGTGTTGAAAAACTAATTTTGGAAATGGGGGTGGGAGAGAGTTACGTATAGGGGAGGGAGTTTATATATATAAGATGTAATGTGTGTGTATATATATAATATTATATGTATGAGTGGAGAGTGGTGGGAGAAAAGAAAGAATGAAAGTGATGTGTGTGAGTGGAAAATGGTGGGGGAAAATGATGTTGCTTTATTCTTATTGGTTGGTTGATTGACAAATTGTGTGTGTGGGTTATATATATATGTATTAAAATGTTACTTTATTCTTATTGGTTGGTTGATTGACAAATTGGGTGTGTGTGAGTTACAAGGAATTTTCTTCCGATTGCATAACTGTTACACTACACAGTGCCTTTCCACTCTCCTATAAATAGAAGCTCATTCCTTCTTTATTTCTTACGAATTCACTGAAACTCTAGAGAGAGAAATTATAAAGAAACTATAGAAAAATATTCTGCTACTTCCTTACTCTTATATTCAGTTTCTTTACGGTAAGGGGCATTATTTCTTTTATATTCATGAAGAGAACTTCTGTTATTCCATTCTATATTATTCTGCTGGAATAACCAGTATACGCGGACTACCCTATACTTGGTGACATTCTTCTAATATTCCGTCTTTATTAGTATTCTGTTGGAATATCCTGTCTGTGTGTTTTACGCTGGACCTGGTTCCGTCTTTATTATTATTCTGCTAGAATATCCTGTCTGTGCGTTTTACGCCGGACCTGGTTCCGTCTTTATTATTCTGTTGGAACATCCTGTAGGTGCGAATTTCACCTGACCTAATTCTGCTATTTATTATTTTATTGGAATAATCTGTCTGTGCGGTCTATCGCATGCCAGGTGATTTTTTTTGTTATTTCATTCTTTATTATACTCAGTTGGTTAAAGTTTTAGCTTTTATACTCCATGAAATTAGTGGAATATCCTTGATATTTGCACTTCATCCAGTATCTTTTCATGGAAATATTCTTCCGAGCATTCTTAAATTTTACTCTACAAAGCAGTATCATGTTGACAATTTGGACGTTATTGGTTCCTTGATAAATCAATTCTTAAACTTGTTTTATTGAATTCTTATATCATTGTCATCATCCTCATGTTTATATTTTGTTGAAAGTCATTTGTGGCCTGTAGTGCATAGATGGACTTGGTATGATTATAACCAGGGATTATTCGGTGTAATCATGACTGTAATGTTACAAATGATGTGATAAAAGTCCTCATTGGCCCGTAGTGCATTGATGGACAGTTGTTGGCATGATCATGACCATTAATGAATACACAAATATTCTTGGCTCGTAGTGCATGGGTAATTGTGGTTGTGATACTAAAGAATATCATTGGTCGTAGTGCAGGGGTGATTCGATGATGTGGATTATTTATTAAGTTGAGTCCCAGCGATAAAAGTGATGAAAAACCTTTTAAATCATAAAAGATAGTAGATTTTATTCTCTACTTGACTCTTTTAATGGATTGCTTATTCCGCTACAGTTAAACTTGATGTGTGTTATATTGTATCAGTTTAACACTGTTGAAGGCTAATGATAATTTATTCTGCATTATCTTAGTCATAATATTTCTTACTGGGCTAGTTGAGCTCACCCTTTTACTTTCATTGTTCTCTTCAGAAAATGAGAACGTAGCAGGGACTAGTTGGGGAACAGAGTGACGATCCAGATAATAGCATTACTAGTCCTCACTATTCTGTTAAATAGTGTGATAATAAATATAATGAGGACTCAATTGAGTGTGGTTATTGTCTAGATGATAATATTTGTATTAAAACTCACAGCATATGTTTAGTCGTATTTTACACGACTGTTGTATAATTAGGTTTGTATTTGAATTTTGTACCATGTATTTGGCGACTCAAGATGGGTGATGTATACCTATTTTGGGGGCGTCACAAAGATAGAGTTAGGAGGGATTTCAATTGAGGACTCAGGTAGTGGCTGAGTTGTACAAACCTTTGTATGGGCGAGGGTTTTGTGCTTGTACTCAATTTATCATATTGATAATCATTGGAATGTTTGTGTCGTGCTATTTGATATATGCCTATTGAGAAGGTGATTCTTTTCTCATGTGTATAACAAATAGGTAGAGTATAGTTAGAGAATATTATAAGGTTAAGTGCGAGTTCTTAAAACTCATACTTATGGTAGGTTCGTGACTCATAATTATATGGTATATTTTTGAACCCCTTAGCGAATGAACGCCTATGGTCTGACTAGGATAAGTTCTTAAACTCATATGATTGTGGCAAGTTCCTGAACTCATAACGTGTGGTAAGTTTGACGAACTGGGTATAGATAAGTGTAAATGGAGTATTGAGGATGATAGGAATAGATAGACCTATTAAGCAATGGATCATTATAGAAAGTGGAGTTGATGGTGGAAGCATAGGTATTCTAAATCTACTAGCTATGCTAGACTTTCGAAATTTATTGACTTCGTGCTGATATTTACACTTTTATTTTCTTGAAAAATATTGGATCAAATGATGGAACCAATGAGTTTTAACAACAATACTTTTATTCGTATGTCTATGCTAATTGCTTCGGCTAGACAAAAATGATTTCCAATATATCAAAATGTATTTTATATCATTAATGCATCATGTAACCTGGTGCAAAGATGATAAAAACGATGGAGTAATCAATGCAGTATTACCTAGTGTTGGATATGATCCAAGGATCGTCAACCCACTATGGTATGATGTAGTATGATAAAATCACCAAATGACGGAATCCTCAACGGACTGTAAATACAGTGCGGTATCATGACGTCATAAAAAGATTTTTGAGATTTCTTTAAGATATGAAAATACATATGTATGTATGTATATGTATATTTTGATTGATGTCCGAATTGTTGTAGAGGTCTATGCTATTTGATTCAGCTAGACAAATATTGAAAGATGTTCATGAAATTCAAACGTTCATTAAAAAGTTATGCCAAACCAAATTGTTTTGGTGCGACTTCAGATGTTGAAAAGCTGAGATGAACAACTCTTTTATTTGAGGATACGCTTAGTTTACACTTTGCACTGAAATGTTTGTGCACAATACATAGTACGAAGGGCTTAACACCCTAAGTACTGAGCGTAACGCATATAGTCATTACAAAACACTACGTTGCGGCCCAACGTAGTGGTACATTAGGCTGGCCACCTAGTGTACGAGTGGAGGGTAATTTCAGTCTTTGTGATTGATAAACATTCTGCCAAAGAGGGTTTAAAGTGTGAAGAACCAGGGGTGAAGCACTATTAAACCTAGAGAATAGAGTTCACAGTCTTGTGACCCTCAGCATGATTTGGAATCTTTTAAATTCATGAGTTATTCATACTACTTCCCAATTATTGAACAATTGTGGAAGATTCTTGTTATTCTGCAAGATGGAAGTGAAAAAGGAAAGTATTCCTTAGAAAGAAGTAAGTCGTAGAAAGCGACACTGAATGATGAATATGTTGAATAAGTGAGAAAAGAGATTTTAAAGTGAGAAGGATGTGAGTTATCAAAGAATAATGTGAAACTTTTAATAGAAAAGTTAATAATTGTAGAACGATCTTTGTGGAAAGGAAATGGTTATAAAACCCAAGGAATGAATGAAGTATTAGTGTAAAATCTATCTTCGAAGAAAGGGTGAATGTAATATCCCGAGTGTTGATGATAGCGATCCTTAGAAAAGGAAATGAATGGGTTAAAAGATATATAATACTCAAAATATAATTGAGTTCAAGTGAAGGTTATGAAATGAAACCTAGAATTTGTAAGTAATGAATGTAGTAGGAAATATAAAACCTATATTTAGATAAAATGATGAAATATTACTCTGAGTTATTTGTTTAATTTGTGTCTTCGATTCTGGGGATAGAATCTTTGTAAGTAGGGAAGATTGTAACGAATGAGTGATTTGAGTTGTGATTCTGAGGACAGAATCCTTATAAGTGGGGAATGATGTAACATTCCAGATTTTTTAAATGTAAATTATAAATATTTATTGATTTATATAAATATTTATTGGATGTGTTTATTATTGGAGAAATAATTGTTCAATTAGATTGATTGGATTTAGTTAATTATTTAGTCGTTAAATAATTAATATGTGGATTGAGTTATGTGATTAAGTGAATTATTTAGTAAATTGTTATTAAATAAAGTATGACAAATAACTATGTAATAAAGAGTTATAAAAATAAATTAAAGTAATTTTAATTTAGTTTTTTTGCCAAACAAGGTTTAAGTATATTAATCATGTAAATTTTAATGGTTTGCCAAACAAAGTCTTATATAGGGATGCACAAAAGGCCCGAGGCCTGCGGCCTGGCCTTGATCTGGCATGGGCCCGGCCTGGTCAAAGTCCGGCCCGGTCAAGGCCTGACCCGGTCAGGCCTGGCCTGGAAGGCCTCAAAAGGCCTCTTTTTTTAGACAAAAGTCTGGCCTGGCCTGACCTGCAAAAAGGTCTAGCCTGGCCTGGCCTTGGGCCTGGCCTGGGGTCTGGTCTGGCCTGGCATGAGGCCTGGCCTGGCCTGGCCTAATACCTTACATGATTTTTTATCCAATTATTTGTAATTTTTGAACTTTAAATTTATAATTATTCATCAATAAAGTATAAATTTTTACTTATTCATTATTGTAATTTATAAATTATAATACATTAGTTTTAATTAATACATCAATAAAATTTAAAATTTTAATTATTCATTCTTGATTTCTTGTTGATACATTTAGTTAATAATAAGTTAGTAACTTAGTTGATTAAATATTAATAATAAGTTAATTTATTGTAAATACTAAAGTACTAATATTTAACAATAAAATTTTATTAATATTCTTTGTTACTTTAATGTTAAATATTAACATTAATTAATACATCAATAAACTAATTTTTAATATTAAATATTATTAATAAGGTAGTTTCTTGTAAATACTCAAGTTCTTCGTTAATTTGGATATGCTAAATTCTTGGGAGATTTATGATTGTAGTTATTTTTTAGGTATTCCGTTGTACTAATTTAAATAAAAATTTCATAAAGTAATTAGAAAATTAACTGGAATAACCATGTAAGAGTGTAATGATCATAAATGAAAAGATATTTGTGTGTTTAAACTTTACAAAATATATGTCCAACCGATTCTAGTACGTACTATAAGAAAATAAAATCAAAACTAACTTTATATTCAAAAAATAAAAGTTTAATCTACAGTATTTAAGTAATCTACAATATTAATATTTTACAAAATTTATTAATTTATATTTTATTATTTATATTTTTAATATTTAATATGTAACATTAAAAAAAAGGGACCAAACCAGCCAAGGCCTTGGGCCTGGTCTGGCCTTGGGTCTGGGCCTGGCCTGGCCTTGAGTCTAGGCCTGGCCTTGGGTCTGGGCCTGGCCTAGCCTTGGGTCTGGCCTGGCCTAGCCTGGCCTGCAAGCCAGGCCACAGCCCAGCGACCAAGGCCTAGCCTGGCTTGGCCTGGAGGCCAAAAGTCAACGGCCTGGCCTGGCCTGGTCAAAGCCCAAGGCCTGGCAAGCCCAGGCCAGACCAGGCCAGGCCAGCCTGTTGTGCACCTCTAGTCTTATGGCTTTTGGATTTCTTTTGAATTTAAATTATTAACTAAATAAATAATTTATATATTTATAAGTATACGTTATATGTTGATAACTGATAATACTTATTAGGTCTATTATGACTATATGCGTTTCTTTTATGTACGCTTTGTTATCAGTTTAGTTTTTACTTTTACGTATATTGTATATGGCCTAAGCCTAAGCCTAAGATGAAGTTTAGAGCAAAAGGGTTTTCAAAGAGAAGGCTTCAGAGAATTTGAGAGAAAACCTGAGAGAGAGAAGTAGCAAAAGAAAGTTATCAGTGATTAACAAAGATTGTTTAATCAAACAAGAGGTATGTTCCTCTAAACTTAAAAAGATATACGTATATATATATATATATATATATATATATATATATATATATATATATATATATATATGTAAGACCCCGAATTTTATGAAATAAAAGTATTCAATTTTTCTTATAATTACGATTCAGTAAATGGTTAAATTGATAAAAAGTTAATGTTAAAGGTGATATATGAATTTTTTTCAAAATAAGCAAGTGGTTATAAAATAATCATTGTTGTCGGGGAATATTCGTTTGGTCGTGGAATATTCTTTCTGTCGGGGAATATTCGTACGACGGCGCAGCTATTTGTGGGCCCCATAGCGAATAACTGTCGGATGAAAATAACGACAAAAATTGAGTTTTTATAATTAACGGCGTAGTTGTTACCGTTAACACTGTTGAAATATCTGGTGGTTAAAATACAGTAATACACGTTATTGTACAGTAGCACACGGTATTGCACCAATTATTGATTCTTACGTAAGAAGACACTACTCAATAATTGTTACAGTAGTTATTGTTCAATATTTTATTTTATTGATTCAATAATTACTGCGTTGATATTTTATATTATTGTTGTTTCAATAATTGTTACTGAACAGTATTTCCCATTATCAGATCAATAATTTATATTATTTGAATAATATTATTAGATAACATTATTGGCAATGTCTAGAAAGTTCTGTCTAAGGAGAGGTTTGGTCACCTAATTGCGCGCCAATAAGGATAAATCTTTATTGGAAAGCCCCCTCTTTCCTGGGAACGGCCTGGTTGTCATAAATGTGATTCTGTAATATTATTTGTGAATAATTAATTATTGATACATATGATAAGGAAATATTTATTTTATGTGGATATAAATGAGGGATATATTTTTGTGGTTAAAAATGAAGGAGTTAATGTTGAGGTGTTTTATCAGTATTTTTATCGGAATGGAGGTATTAAAAATCAAATCAAGATTTTTGAGAAATATTGCGGGTGTTATAATTTTTAATCCGACCGTTGGATCGTGGTAATTTTTGGATATGTTATACATATATAAGTTGAGTATATGTTCACAAATTTTGAACCGTTAAAAATTAACGTATGATTTATTATGAATTTTACGAGATGACTGGTTCAGAAATTGTTAAATTTTCGGAGTTAATCATTTTGGTAAAAAATTCTAGAATTGGTGGGCACCACTCTTGGTTGGTGAAGAAATGTGCTGAGATTTTTATTCAAATATGGTGGGTGGGAATAGTAGCAGGTAAAGCCATCAGGTTGCAGGTTAAGTCTGCTTCGGCGTGCTAACATTTTCCTATAAATAGAGGGCTAAGTTAGAATTGAAAATCACACCAGAAACATAAGCTTTCTCTCTTTCTCTCTCTATATTATGAAGCATACTTTGTGAGTATTTAGATACTTTGAGAGTTGTTATTCAGTGCATGTTTCCTTCGGCTTTGCATTCCAGTCAGAAATACTGCACTATTGAGGTAAGGGATAGTAAAGAATTTTAAGGGTTGTTATGTTTTTCAGTTTCGTAATTTTTCTGACCTTCAAAAATTCTGGAAAAATTTGAAATGATATTTTGATGAGTTTTCTTGATTGTGTCCAAAAATGGTGACTTTTGGATGTATAGATAAAGAATTATGAATTTTATGAGAAAAGACTATTTTAAAAGTAACCGCTTATAACTCCTTGTGGTTAACCCCAAAATTGATGAAATTTTTATTGGGAGTACATGTATATGATAGAAGTATACTCTTTAAATTTCAGAATTTTTGGACAAAAGAAAATTTTTTGATAAATGTCTAAATATTCGGCTGTTTTGGCCATATGAAAAATAGTAAATAAATTTTAAAAATTCTGAAAAAAATATATGTTCACTATGGGACTATATTATGCTAAATCTCAGAAAAGAAATATTTTTGGAACTGATTTGGTATTTTTCATGAAAATGGTCTAGTTATGAGTAAATGAATTAAATATGTTTTGTGAAGTAAGAAAATTGGAAAATAAGATTTTATGACTTGAGAATCCTATATGAGGTATATGCAGATTTTTGATGAGGGTTTTGGTTATTGGTGATGAAATCTTATGAGTTTGGCATTTTAAAATAATTAAATGCATTATTTAGTAAAGTGTAAACAATTAAAATAAATTATTTATAAGCTTAAGAAATATTATTCTTTCAATATCATTATACCGAAATATTGGTATGTATTTTATTGTGGAATTTTTACCTTTTTGTGTCGGAGTTACTATTCATGAATTACTATTCACGAGTTACTATTCAAACAAAATTTGTTTCTTTTTCTGACCAAATTATAGTTGATTTATGAATATTACTCTTGAGATTAAATCTATATGTTGATTATATTGATTTTATTATCATATATAACATTTTTATAACCCTAATGATGATATTTCTCTTTGACTTGAGTGTAAAGATGGGTAGATTTTTGGTATGATCATGACTATGGGTTCCCTTTGGCCAGTAGTGTAAAGTTAAATTGATGACTAGTATGATCATGACCATTGAATTTATAACTGAATATCTTTAGCTTAAGTGTAAAGGTGAATTGATCAACATGGTTATAATTATTGTTTATATAATTCTGAAACGATTATATATTTCTTTGAGATATTAATATATTTGGCCTATATTGCAAATATAAACTGTTGAAGAATATCTTTGGCCTGTAGTGAAAAGATGAATTATTGATGAATATCTTTGGCCTGTAGTGCAAATATGAACTGTTGATGAATATCTTTGGCCTGTAGTGCAAAGATGAATTATTGTTGAATATCTTTGGCCCGTAGTGCAAAGATGGTTTGTTGATGAATATCTTTGGCCGTAGTGCAAAGATGAATTTATTAGTATGATTATGAACAGGAACTGTGATTTGGTATAATCATGATCTTTGATGTTTCAGGTAAAGACAGGTGATGAAAATATCCTTCGTCCTGGGTGCGAAAAAAAATTTAGAATCACAATTATGATTATGAGTTATTCATATGATTGTGGAAAGGAACTGTTGAGT
Source organism: Panax notoginseng (assembly GCA_016801055.1). NCBI lineage: Eukaryota > Viridiplantae > Streptophyta > Magnoliopsida > Apiales > Araliaceae > Panax > Panax notoginseng. The sequence continues at coordinate 75,935,397 of CM029019.1, forward strand.
GATGTTACAGGGATAAAACATTGTTGGTGGATTTTTAACATGGAGAAGATAATAGACTTTATAGTCTATTTGACTCTTCTAATAGATTGCTCGTTCCGCTGCAACTATGGTTGAAATTTTTATCATCTACCATATGTTCTAAATCTTTGATTTATTACTGATGAAGACTATTGATAATTTATTTATCTTTAGTCATGATATTCTTTACTGGGCTAGTTGTGCTCACCCTTTTTTTCATAATTCCTTTCAGGTAATAAGAGTGTAGCTGGGTCGAGCGGGGGTAACAAGGGAATAGAACGGTAGTCATCATTTAGTAGTTATATTTGGTGAAGAAAATAGGGTGAGGCGAACCCAACGTTGGAAGGGTGTTTCGTCACTATCATACAAGATGTCTGATGACATACAACCTCGTGTCATCATAAGACAGGGTTGTGCTCATCCACTTGCTGAGTATATCTACGAGCACTACCTATATAATCTTGGTGTTTGTTTGAAGTATAATTCTCAATTAGAGACAGTGGAGATAATGATAAGTCAAGAGAAGACTCACCATTGGGAAGAATATGATAGTAATCTTCTCGTTTTTCTTTGGGATCTATTGGGTCAGCCAAGGATAATTCTGTGGCCATATGATATCTATCATAACCTAGACGCATGGCCTCCCATGTACGAAGGTTTCCTTGAGCACTTCCCAAATATTCTAATTTCTAAAACAGTGTTTGACTATACCTTTATGTAAGGTGTTACTGTGAGGTGCTGTCCACGGTTGGGACATGTGTCACATTTGGTATATATTTGTATTCAAACTCACAGCATATGTGTTGTTGTATTTTACACGATAATTGTTGTAATAAAGTTGTAGTTATTTTCTGTACCATGTATTTGGCGACTCAGAATAGGTTGGATGGAATTGACCTATTTTGGGGTTGTCACATTTGGTATCAAAGCTTAGGGATATGATCTCTGACGGAGATCGGGGAATACAACTAGGAGGGGAGAGACGAGTAAATCCTTTGCTAGTGTGTCCTACCTAAGCTTATTTGTTGGTCAGTCATACTATCTGGATATGATGTGATACGTTAATTTGTTAAATTAACCTTTGTTTTTGAAGCTGTATTCTAGAATGATATCTGAAATACAAGAGATGAGCAATGGAGAAATCATGATGACAGGAAAGATGGAATCTGAAATTAAAGCAAGGTATTCTCAACTCTTCGAAATACCAAGTACGCAAATTTCGAGGACGAAATTTCATAAGGAAGGGAGATTGTAAGACCCCGAATTTTATGAAATAAAAGTATTCAATTTTTCTTATAATTACGATTCAGTAAATGGTTAAATTAATAAAAAGTTAATGTTAAAGGTGATATATGAATTTTTTTCAAAATAAGCAAGTGGTTATAAAATAATCATTGTTGTCGGGGAATATTCGTTTGGTCGTGTAATATTCTTTCTGTCGGGAAATATTCGTACGACGGCGCAGCTATTTGTGGGCCCCATAGCGAATAACTGTCAGATGAAAATAACGACAAAAATTGAGTTTTTATAATTAACGGCGTAGTTGTTACCGTTAACATTGTTGAAATATCTGGTGGTTAAAATACAGTAATACACGTTATTGTACAGTAGCACACGGTATTGCACCAATTATTGATTCTTACGTAAGAAGACACTACTCAATAATTGTTACAGTAGTTATTGTTCAATATTTTATTTTATTGATTCAATAATTACTGCGTTGATATTTTATATTATTGTTGTTTCAATAATTGTTACTGAACAGTATTTCCCATTATCAGATCAATAATTTATATTATTTGAATAATATTATTAGATAACATTATTGGCAATGTCTAGAAAGTTCTGTCTAAGGAGAGGTTTGGTCACCTAATTGCGCGCCAATAAGGATAAATCTTTATTGGAAAGCCCCCTCTTTCCTGGGAACGGCCTGGTTGTCATAAATGTGATTCTGTAATATTATTTGTGAATAATTAATTATTGATACATATGATAAGGAAATATTTATTTTATGTGGATATAAATGAGGGATATATTTTTGTGGTTAAAAATGAAGGAGTTAATGTTGAGGTGTTTTATCAGTATTTTTATCGGAATGGAGGTATTAAAAATCAAATCAAGATTTTTGAGAAATATTGCGGGTGTTATAATTTTTAATCCGACCGTTGGATCGTGGTAATTTTTGGATATGTTATACATATATAAGTTGAGTATATGTTCACAAATTTTGAACCGTTAAAAATTAACGTATGATTTATTATGAATTTTACGAGATGACTGGTTCAGAAATTGTTAAATTTTCGGAGTTAATCATTTTGGTAAAAAATTCTAGAATTGGTGGGCACCACTCTTGGTTGGTGAAGAAATGTGCTGAGATTTTTATTCAAATATGGTGGGTGGGAATAGTAGCAGGTAAAGCCATCAGGTTGCAGGTTAAGTCTGCTTCGGCGTGCTAACATTTTCCTATAAATAGAGGGCTAAGTTAGAATTGAAAATCACACCAGAAACATAAGCTTTCTCTCTTTCTCTCTCTATATTATGAAGCATACTTTGTGAGTATTTAGATACTTTGAGAGTTGTTATTCAGTGCATGTTTCCTTCGGCTTTGCATTCCAGTCAGAAATACTGCACTATTGAGGTAAGGGATAGTAAAGAATTTTAAGGGTTGTTATGTTTTTCAGTTTCGTAATTTTTCTGACCTTCAAAAATTCTGGAAAAATTTGAAATGATATTTTGATGAGTTTTCTTGATTGTGTCCAAAAATGGTGATTTTTGGATGTATAGATAAAGAATTATGAATTTTATGAGAAAAGACTATTTTAAAAGTAACCGCTTATAACTCCTTGTGGTTAACCCCAAAATTGATGAAATTTTTATTGGGAGTACATGTATATGATAGAAGTATACTCTTTAAATTTCAGAATTTTTGGACAAAAGAAAATTTTTTGATAAATGTCTAAATATTCGGCTGTTTTGGCCATATGAAAAATAGTAAATAAATTTTAAAAATTCTGAAAAAAATATATGTTCACTATGGGACTATATTATGCTAAATCTCAGAAAAGAAATATTTTTGGAACTGATTTGGTATTTTTCATGAAAATGGTCTAGTTATGAGTAAATGAATTAAATATGTTTTGTGAAGTAAGAAAATTGGAAAATAAGATTTTATGACTTGAGAATCCTATATGAGGTATATGCAGATTTTTGATGAGGGTTTTGGTTATTGGTGATGAAATCTTATGAGTTTGGCATTTTAAAATGATTAAATGCATTATTTAGTAAAGTGTAAACAATTAAAATAAATTATTTATAAGCTTAAGAAATATTATTCTTTCAATATCTTTATACCGAAATATTGGTATGTATTTTATTGTAGAATTTTTACCTTTTTGTGTCGGAGTTACTATTCATGAATTACTATTCACGAGTTACTATTCAAACAAAATTTGTTTCTTTTTCTGACCAAATTATAGTTGATTTATGAATATTACTCTTGAGATTAAATCTATATGTTGATTATATTAATTTTATTATCATATATAACATTTTTATAACCCTAATGATGATATTTCTCTTTGACTTGAGTGTAAAGATGGGTAGATTTTTGGTATGATCATGACTATGGGTTCCCTTTGGCCAGTAGTGCAAAGTTGAATTGATGACTAGTATGATCATGACCATTGAATTTATAACTGAATATCTTTAGCTTAAGTGTAAAGGTGAATTGATCAACATGGTTATAATTATTGTTTATATAATACTGAAATGATTATATATTTCTTTGAGATATTAATATATTTGGCCTATAGTGCAAATATAAATTGTTGAAGAATATCTTTGGCCTGTAGTGAAAAGATGAATTATTGATGAATATCTTTGGCCTGTAGTGCAAAGATGAACTGTTGATGAATATCTTTGGCCTGTAGTGCAAAGATGAATTATTGTTGAATATCTTTGGCTCGTAGTGCAAAGATGGTTTGTTGATGAATATCTTTGGCCATAGTGCAAAGATGGATTTATTAGCATGATTATGAACAGGAACTGTGATTTGGTATAATCATGATCTTTGATGTTTCAGGTAAAGACAGGTGATGAAAATATCCTTCGTCCTGGGTGCGAAAAAAAATTTAGAATCACAATTATGATTATGAGTTATTCATATGATTGTGGAAAGGAACTGTTGAGTGATGTTACAGGGATAAAACATTGTTGGTGGATTTTTAACATGGAGAAGATAATAGACTTTATAGTCTATTGGACTCTTCTAATGGATTGCTCGTTCCGCTGCAACTATGGTTGAAATTTTTATCATCTACCATATGTTCTAAATCTCTGATTTATTACTGATGAAGACTATTGATAATTTATTTATCTTTAGTCATGATATTCTTTACTGGGCTAGTTGTGCTCACCCTTTTTTTCATAATTCCTTTCAGGTAATAAGAGTGTAGCTGGGTCGAGCGGGGGTAACAAGGGAATAGAACGGTGGTCATCATTTAGTAGTTATATTTGGTGAAAAAAATAGGGTGAGGCGAACCCAACGTTGGAAGGGTGTTTCGTCACTATCATACAAGATGTCTGATGACATACAACCTCGTGTCATCATAAGACAGGGTTGTGCTCATCCACTTGCTGAGTATATCTACGAGCACTACCTATATAATCTTGGTGTTTGTTTGAAGTATAATTCTCAATTAGAGACAGTGGAGATAATGATAAGTCAAGAGAAGACTCACCATTGGGAAGAATATGATAGTAATCTTCTCGTTTTTCTTTGGGGTCTATTGGGTCAACCAAGGATAATTTTGTGGCCATATGATATCTATCATAACCTCGACGCATGGCCTCCCATGTACGAAGGTTTCCTTGAGCACTTCCCAAAAATTCTAATTTCTAAAACAGTGTTTGACTATACCTTTATGTAAGGTGTTACTGTGAGGTGCTGTCCACGGTTGGGACATGTGTCACATTTGGTATATATTTGTATTCAAACTCACAGCATATGTGTTGTTGTATTTTACACGATAATTGTTGTAATAAAGTTGTAGTTATTTTCTGTACCATGTATTTGGCGACTCAGAATAGGTTGGATGGAATGGACCTATTTTGGGGTTGTCACAATATATATATATATATATATATATATATATATATATATATATATATATATATATATATATATATATATATATATAGTTCGTGATGCCTAAAGTTTGTGTATTCTTCTATTTCACTGTATATATTAAGTTTTACAAAATTTTTGGTAAACTGTGTTTTATAATTGGTTATGATAATATGAGTAGCTGTAATTGTTATAGTTAGCATATATATATATATATATATATATATATATATATATATATATATATGTGTGTGTGTGTGTGTGTGTGTGTGTGTGTGTGTGTGTGTGTGTTGTATGCTAAATTACGATTTAGAAAGAGAACTTGGTTTTACAGTGAAAAATAGATATACAAATATATGTTTTATAGAAATATCAAAATTTTGTATGCTAACTAAGGAATTGAACTATACATGTTAACTAGTTTATATGTTGGTATACTGGTATTTTAAATGTATTAAGTTGGTTATAAGAATGGAATTACGTTAACTGTTATTTAATATATCAACAATGGAATTTTTGTTTTAAAAACAGTATTTTCAAAGAATTAGTTGGTATATAGATGATTGTTAACATTTATGTGTAAATTACATCAATTATATGTATGTAATTAGGTGCTAGAATTTCTTAAACAGACTAAAAATGGTCTTCGTGCTCGGTTCTGTTAGTTTTTGGCACCCCAGCACCAGAAGTTCGCGCCCCCAGAGCCAATCTCGCACTGTGGTGCCACTGTATGACTTAGTTCTCGCGCCGCGACGCGGGGAAAGAAGTCTGAGTTGGACAGTTTTAACCTCCTGTAGTAAAATGGCCATAACTTCCTCATACGAACTCCGATTGAGGTGATTCAAGATGACCCGGAACGAGGACGAGTAGACCTACAACTTTTGTTCTTTAAGGTTTTCAATTTGAGATAACTATGATGGGTAAAAATGGTCATCTTTAGGGCTATTGTGTTTTCAGAGGCAATCGGACGGCGTCGGGCATGCACATATGCATGTGTAGTGCTCCTGACCATAAAAGATGATATCCTAAGTTACAAAACATGAATATTAGTAAATATAATGATGCTTAACTTTAATAAATAATGTATTAGATAAGTTATAAAAGTATAGTAAGCATACACAAGAAAGGCAGATTGGGCGTGTGATGATTGAACGTCGAAACGCCGTGCCAAGTGTTAATGAACTTAAAAAGTATTTCAATACAATTAAAATGAATATTATAAGATATGGAATGGATTTAATATAAAACCAATAAGTAGTCCTAGCAAGACTTAGGCACTTGAATGAATTTAGAATATTATATAAGTCGAAAAGTTAACACAATCTAATTAAACATTGTGTGCTAATTGATAGGAAAGATTATGAGATGTGGAGTAGAGTTTACATTACAATTACTATGTGTTGTTATGTGACTAATAGTTGATGTGTATGATTATATAATTGTGTAGGGCACGTGAAGTGCAGATAACTGTAAGCTGTTAATCTATTATTGGTAAACAACGATCAAGGCAAGTCTTTCAGTTCCTATTTTCTACGTGGACTTGATGAACTGTTTTAAATTGCATGACATGTGATATGTGTTATAAGCAAGCATAATATATTATACATGTTGTATCATGAAATGTTAAAGTCAATCTATGACTACAATGTTTTGGTTAAATAATGATGATTGAGTAAGGAACTCAATTTTTATATTTGTTATGTGAATTAAAAGCATGTATGCCATGTTACTTTAATTATTATGATATGTATATTGCGCATGTTAGTATGTGCTATGTGATGCATGAAAACTATTAGATTTTGCTGGGCTGTCGAGCTCACTCTTGCAAATAACCACTTTTGCAGATCAAGAAATTAAGGTAAGGATATGTGCTAAGTGAGTTATAGAGATCTATATTCACGAAGATTACTTATGTTTTATGAGAAATGTATGTAAGATTTTGAATGTAAATGTTGTTGAATTGTAAATTGAGCTATCCAGTGTATATGGATATCTATTTATGGTGTAAGACTTTGTATAGTCAGTTTATTATAACGATTCATGATATATATTTGAATCGAAGAGATGTAATGTAAAGGTTGCGATTTAGGGTAATAAAGAAGGAATGTATAAAAGTTTTAAATATTCCGCAATTTTAGTGATTTTAATATCGAATAATGATGTAAAAATAGAGGTTGAATGTATAGTTAACGACCGAAGTCGAGATTTAAAGTGTATAAATTTTGGGGTCGTTACAGTCATATTATTAATTTTCTCATTAATTATGAAATAATATTAGGCTTATTAAATATTTTTTTTTAATTCAATAAACTCACATAATTACATACTTTGAATAATAAAAATTCTCTACATTAATTTAATAAATATAATACGTATAATTAAATTAATCTATCATAACTGCATCAATTAATTATTTAATCTAATAATTAAATCATCGAAAATATTTATTTAATTCAATAAATATTAAAATTAAATTACAAAATCTCATTTGTCACAACGTGCCTAATACCTATGCGGTGCTATGTATGTATGTGATTTGACATGTTTTTAACAAAGTAGGTAATAAGTTTTCTTTAATTTTAACAAGTTAGGCAATAAGTCGACAATAAGTCGGATAACTATTTGTTTAGCAGTTTATATAAGAAATATAATTACAAATTATATGAATTAAATAAGGAAATACATCAATAGTTATTTTTACTTGTCGAATATGTGGAGGAAAGATGTTGGACAAGACAACCGCACATACACGGATGGTCTCCTCCCAGACTACACCCATGAGGTCGTCAGCGACAGGTGTAGGATCTATGGAGCCGTGGACAACCTCCTGAGAAAGTTGAGAGATTCGCTCGCGTGATGGTGCGCCTGACTGCATAGCACTGCTCGCCATGCACCCCTCTATGATCTATCCAAAGAAATCATCTGATAATGACGGGCTGACTCCCGATCCACTCGCACCACTACCTCCGGTGGGTAGGCAACGCTGAGATCTTATAGCAGGGACTAAAGTGTAGGCTGGGACATGGGGAATGCCCACAACTCTACCCTTCTCCGGTCCCCCTGTAGGCTGCAGCCAACCCTCCATCTCCTCATCAGTACATGTAGAATCATCTACTGGAGTGCCACCTCTCTTGCTGCTCCGGGCCATAGCAAGGTCCTCAAACCGTTTCTGGAAAAAACATATAAATAGATGAAACGCAAAGTATAAAACAAAAATATACAAAAGAATTTCAAGATTTTAAATACATACTAAATAAAAGAATTAAATTACTTACAACAATGCGCTCTGCCTCAGGTGAGATATATCCACCTCCACCTTTCTTCTGGTGGGCATGCCACTAAAACACTAAGCGAGAAGGTGGATGCTTTAGACTCACATCGAGTCTCTCCCTGTAGAGGTCGTACGACTGAGACCCCGTGCAGTGTGGGAGACGACTCTGCTGTCGGGTAGCTGTACGCTGTGCGGACATCTTCTTAAACGCCTCGCCGTCCCAAATGCTGAACATCTGGTCCCACACCGTAACACTAATAAAATATGGTCGGACACCCTTAAGTGTCTGTCCATTAGCCATCTTGGTCTAGGCCTTCTTCTTCCAATCGTAGACCCACTTGTGCCAATTCATCTCCAGATATTTATATAGAATAGTCATGCCATGGGCTTCCTACCCGACCTTAAAGCGGTAATATCTCTGCACATTACACATTAAGAAGCTTAGTAAACAATATAAATTAAAGAGGTAAAAACATATTCAAATAGAAAATAAAACTAACATATGAATGAATGACATCTTACCCTAAACTCAACAAAAATCAGCTGACGTGTGCGGTCATCCACATTCGCCCACCTCATCCACGGGCTTGAGAATCGGTTGTGGACGATCCCAAGCAATGTGTTCCTTGGCGTCACATCAAGGATACTAAAATTGAAATTAATATATTTGCAAATTACAAAGAATATATAAGAACTAAATAATTATATCAAAAAATGTTAAATATGAAATTACCTATTAGTTCCAACATGACAAATAAGCGGCGCCTGGGGGGATTCCCTTGCAAGCCACGAGTTAGTCCCCGCGGAGGCCTACGTCGATCACCTATGTAGTGAAATACAACAATATTTATATAAATGAATATAATGTCAGTACTATATAAAATAAAAAATAATAAGATGTATAACAACAAAATATGTAATTATACCTGACGATCAAGACTGTTCATCACCACCCCCACTACCTCGACGGCCACCACGATCGTCGTGTGGTGTACGCGCCATATGTAAATATACTGCCAAATCATCAAAAAAAAATATTATTAGACATTCGTAAGGTTACTATTTTTGAACAGTAACAAAGAGGATAACATACGGATACAACTAAAAGAATACAGCATAAATAGTAACCTAAAAGGATATAACATAAATAGTAACCTAAAACAGCTAACACCATATTTAGTAGATTAATATAAGTTTTAGATAATGATTGCACTACTACAAACTATTACATTTGAATACAACTAAAAGGACATAAAGAGTACATACTCCTAATCATTTATATCCTCAAAGCCATCAATATCAGAATCATCATCTTTGAGCAGTAGATCTTTAATATCGTTGTCATTACCATCTTCTTCATCCTCAACGATTTCTTCAATTATATCTACCTCCTAAAAACCATCGTCTTCACTTTCGACAGCGACGACATCATCCTCTTCTTCAATAGACTCACTAATAATTGTCACATTAGCAGGTGTGACACTAGTAGACTCGACTTGTAAAGGTTCACCGTCTGGACGAGGAGTTGTGCCTTAAAAACCATGCGCTTTGGTGGTTATAATAGCATACCATGGGCTTGCAGGAGTCATAACACTCCGCGCGTAGTACACATGTGTTGCTTAACTTGCTAAAATAAAAGGCTCGTTTGAGTTTAGTTTTGACTTAACATTAACAGTCACCAGTCCTGAATTTTTATCTACTCTAACTCCATTCTCAACATCAAACCAATGACAATTGAAGCAAACTAACTCTTTATGACCCCCAATATTATAAAACGACAACTTCTAGTAATCGTCTATACCAGTCATCCCAAAGATTATCGTAGCAGCTACCTTTAACCACAACACCAAAATCAGAAGAAGCGACTTTCCCAATATCGTAACACGTAAATCTATAACTGTTGACAATACAACATGTATAAGTATCTGCAGATCTTTAGGGTCGTCAGCTATAAGCTTTAGTCGAATGTCAGCTAACTCATCTGTGAGGACGTAATGTACATGAACACAACATATTCTAAAGTTAGTTACGCCATAAGATTATGTCTATAATGGTAGATTCATTGAGCTGTTAATTAGTTAGACTTACATGATCTTTAAACCATTGCACAAATTCTCTATTCCTCAAATTTTGCAAATTCGCGTCCGATATAATTGGATTCGCTTCACATATCTCAACATCATATTGACTGCAATACAGTTATATACTTAATGTGTATGGAAGGAACTTATAGCAGTAATATAAGACATATATAGTTATGGCTACTTACTTAATGTATGGCGCTACTTTATTTTTGTTGACAAGTGCATACAATGTGGCAGCTGCATACTCACTATCGGTCAAGAATCGCCTTTTTTCCTGCCAAATGGTTATACAGGATGACTAAAGGCCGTTAATTCTCCATTTTCCTCATGCGTAATAGTCTCATTTTGACGTAAGCGATTGTGCCTCGTCTGAACATTCAGCTCAAAGTACAACGAGCAGAAATTAACAAGTTCCTCCATAACATAACTCTCAGCAATTGACGGGCTCTGTTCTTCACCTTTTATTTTAGACGCCGCATATACCTATGTCTTATATATGAATGTATACATTAGTAAACAAGAATGAACATTTCAGCGTATTAAAAACATTAATGTCATTACCTCTTGAATGGATACATCCATCTATATTGCACGGAACCGCCAAACTTAGCTTCGTATGGCAAGTGAATAGGCAAATGCTCCATTTAATCAAAAAATGATGGAGGGAAGATTATTTTTAACTTGCACATTATTTCCACTATCTTCATCTCCATTTTATCTATGTCTTTGAGTTGGAGCTCCATTAAGCATAGATCTCTGAAGAAATTAGAAAGTTGTGTCATTGCTTCAACCACACGTTTCGGTAACAAGTCGATAAATGCCACGGGGATCAACTTCTGCATGAAAACATGACAATCAAGACTTTTGAGACCCCAAAACTTCTACTTTTTGACTTTACAACACCTTGCTATATTCGAAGAATATCCATCATGGATCTTCAGTCCACTAATCCAATTACATATCAATAGAAATTGTTCTCTGGTCAAAGTATAATCAACTTTAGGCGTTATCGTCTTACTACCGTCCTGATACAGCCATAGATGTCCCCTAATGTTCATTTCTACCAAATCAAGCCTCGACTTGTTGTTGTCCTTTGTTCTACCACTTGCATCTAGGACTGTATAAAAAATGTTATCAAATACGTTCTTCTCAGTATGCATCGGATCTAAACAATGACAGATGCATAGTGTAGCCCAATAAGGCAGGTCAAAGAATATGGACCTGTGTGTCCAGTTGTGAACCTTGCCATAACCATAAGCTCATTGTGATTCTTCCCTGGAGGTGGAAAATTTAAGTGAGTAGTCCAACTCAACACTACTTTCCTAGAAAGACAGTCAGGTACTTGACGTTTCTCTATTTTTTGATTGAATTGTCTACTCATCCGTCGATAACGATGTTCAGTCAGCAAAAACTGTCTGGATGTTGCAAAGAAACTCATTTTCCCCTTATGTTTGAGCCGCATAGCTTTAACTGACCCTATGCACACGGGACATGACAAGCCCCCGTGAGGCGACCATCCACTGATCATTCCTAAAGTCGGGAAGTCATTTATGGTCCATAGTAAAGCTGCCCTCACGTCAAAGTTTTGTTTAAGAGATACATTATAAGTTTGAACCCCTTTATCCCACAACATCTTAAACTCATCAACTAACAGCCTGAGGTATACATTGATGTCTTTACTTGGACTCTTATCACCCGGAATTAATAAAAGCATGAACATGTAGGGATCTTTCATGCACATCGAAGGCGGGAGGTTATACACAACCATAATTACTGGCCAAGTTGAGCAGGGCTTGGTGTAAGGCCCATTAAACAGATTAAACCCATCCGTAGCAAGTCCAAGCCTAACATTTCAATCCTCTTCAATAAACGAGGGTGCTTTTTATCAAAATTTTTCCACTCAAGCCCATCTGCCGGGTGCTTCAGTTGACCTTCGACTATGTCCCGTGTAGAGTGCCACCTAATATACTCGGCAGTATGTGTTGACATAAACAACCTGAAGCCTCAGCGTAATAGGAAAGTAACGTAAGATCTTTCCCGACACGTCTTTTCCCTCTTTCTTGTTATGTTCACAGTATTTACTTGTACCGCAAATATCACATGACCTCTTATCTTTATTGACATCATCGCAATACAACATACAGTCATTCTCACAAACATCAATCCTCTCATACCCTAGATTGAGTCTTTTGACCATTTTCTTTACATCATAGTATGACTCCGGTAACTTATTGCCTGCAAGTAAGCACTCCTTCAAAATGTTTAGCAGTTCGTTAAAACCTCTCTCGCTACAGTCATGCTCGTTCTTGAAGTGTAAAAACTTAGTCACTACAAATAAGACGGTGTGCTTTTCGTCCCCGTCATACAGTGGCATCGTTGTTTCATGCAATAACTCATAGAAACCCTTAGCCCCGTCATTCGGCTCTTGCTTGACGCTACTGCCATCCCTGTCTGTATTGCACTAAAATTATGAACCAGTAGCTTTGACTATGATGTTAGTACAGTCAAATGTTTCTTCACCTCTGGATTCTGGTTCTGATTCATGTTCATCCAACCAGGTTTCCCCATGATAGATCCATGTCGTATAACCCTGATTGAACCCATACGCAAATAAGTCACACATGACATCACTCCTTTCCTTCCACACTTCATTCACACACCTCTTACAAGGACATTTGATCTCATCATCGCTGACTTGCTCAAACGCGAAATTGAGAAACTGTTCAACCCCACTACGGTACTCAGAGCTAAGCCCACTCTTATCAGTGACTACCCTACGTTCCATCCAACTTCGATCAACAGACATCTTGGACAACTGTCTGCTATATATATGGAAAGTTAGACAAACACAATCAAGTCTCCAAGTTAATGTATATGCAAGCTTATGAGTTTCCTAACTTCATCTCCCACTCTAATGGGTAAGGCTTCTATCCCATTCCCGGATGTGTCGCTTTACTGATGCCAACAACTTGAACACATCTTTCAATTTTTTGGAAATTTCGGCAGCAGCTCTCCATGGTCTTCAAGTACACGAAATAAACTAACACATCGTAGTCTAAATATATACCCGAAGAACATCAAGAGATATGTAATGACCGAAAATTCAAAAAATATAAAGACGTGCTCAAGTCGTTAACACCGACCTAAGTGAGATCAAAACATACAGGAACAGTCTCAAAATAAGGACTATTTGACATTCACTCATACTAAGTGAATCTCAAACGGGTTTCTAAGCTTCCTAAACTATATGAAAATATGCACATGTCAAGTCACATGGAATAACTGTTATTTTACTTTTACTCATATTTTCTTGGCAACATACTTACAGACACTTGACAACCATAAACAAATGTGTTACATTTTTTCGTCCTCAATGCCAATACTATTTTGTGTTTTCAATGCCAATTTTGTTTTGGTGTTTTTAATGCCAACTAATTTTTTGAAAACAAATTCAAAAAGACTATCCAAATTCCGAATGACCCTTTAATTTCTCCCAAATCTCCCCCATATATATACACGGATTTGATCATAGTGATTACTGAAGAAAAAAAGGCAAAGTTCTTCAAGGATGAATACGAAATCAAAGAAAACACAAAGAAGATCACTTTCTTAGACTCCCAGATGATATTATACTCACTATATTTACCAAGTTGAGCAATCTTCAATAACCCAATAAACAAACCATATTTTGAATTCAGAATGGAAAAGCCTGATTTTATACATTGACATTAAAATTAAAAATAACCAAAAGACGCTAGTAAATTCCACAGGTGTAGGAGTAATTAATAAGAAAAAACGCGTGCATGGTAAATGGTTGCCTTCTTGGATCACACAAGGAAAAAGTTTTCTTCGATCCCAACAGGTTTACTCCTCTCTCTTTCTCTCTCAATATATATGCATATATACATGTCTTATAGAATATAGAAACACACAAGTATTTGTGTGCGTGTATATTTAATTATGAAATTAATGATTATTATAGAGTTAGTGGGAAAATCTATTTAGTATCAACTCATTCCGCTGTGAATTTTTTATTGTAAATATATTAGTAGTATAAAACGTATTAAGATAACAGATGATGTAATGTAAAGACAACTTAAGGATGAAAAAGGGAATATGTGGTTCCTAACTAATCTAGAATGACACTATATACATATTATGCTACCAGAGCCTGACTATACATTACATACAGCCTGGAGTGTAGTATTTTGAAACGTTGATTGATGTTGAAATGCTCTTTATACATGTAAAAATAATAAATAAAGAGATACATTGCTCTAAACTAGTACGGAGAGAATGTCACTTAATCAAGTGTTTCCTTTCACACAACCATTTCTAATTTGAATTTTTTTTAAAACCTACCCCCACCCCCACAATAATAGAAATTTGACCTTATAGATCAAATTTTCCCACTTCTTTCAAGAAGCATGTGTCTATAAATTAATAATTTCAAACTAGAACTATAGTAATGGCCATACTGATAAACACACAGAAAAATATAGCTAAAACCAAATTAATTACTACCCATTATACCAAGCAAGGGAACTAAATCAGCGCATACACCCTCTGAAAATTTCTAAATTTAAGTAAAATCAGAGCATACATGAACTTAATTCAACAAATAACTGAATTCTTTAACACAATAATTTATCAACAGAAGTTGGATATATGTCACTAAGCCATGAAAACCCCTGTTCAGCACCAAACGGAAAGAAAGAAGTAATACACTGCAATTGGGTGTATCTCATGTCACATTAAAATTTTCATGAAAACTTGCAAACTATAAATTAGTAATACACAACAACTGATATTTGGGGAAAATAGAGTGAAAATGTAGAAATATAGATTATTAGGATACATTTGGGGGAAATTGGAATTCAAAAAACATACCTTGCTCGAGAGAGACAAAGAGGGACGGCAATGGGGAAGAAAGGACGACGACGATAAGAATAAGCTAGAGGGTGACGACGCGAGGAAGAGGGCGACGGTGCGAGGGGAAAGCAGAATCTCGAAGGAAGAAAAAAATGAAAGAGCATAAATAAAAAATTAAATAGAATCTAACTAAATACAGACTTATTCTTGACGACAGTGTCGTCGATATTACGCCCGTCGATAATAATGTCAATCTCGACGGCATTTCCTGTCGCTAATGACCTGAGTCCGTCGACCTATATTTTTCGCGCACGCGCGCGTAGAGGAAAAATGAGCGTGGAAAAGGAATAAGTACTCATTGGCGACGACACACAGTATTGACGGCCATGCTGTCGACATTAAGGTCATTCATGACGGCATTTGTGCCGTCGGTAGTAATTTCGCCGGTAATGCCCTATTTTTTTTTTGTAATGCTATCTACAACAGAGATAGAATATATTGCAGCAACTAGTACTGCAACTCAAGTTTTGTGGTTACGTCGAATGTTTGGTGTTTTGTAACACAAACATAATGTTCCTATAAAGATATTTTGTGAGAGTAATTTAGCAATTGCATGGATGAAGATTCTAGTTTTTCATGGTCAGACTAAGCACATTGACATCAAATTTCATTACATTAAACAAATAAATTTTGATCGAGTATTGTCCTACTAAAGGATAGATTGTTAATATTTTTACCAAATCGTTCAAAGTTGATTTGTTCCGAAAACTGAAGAGGATGCTAAGAATGATGAACTTCGAAGAGATACTAATCTTGCTTTAAGTGAGGTATTGTTGGAAGTAAGCTAGATACATAAATGACTTTTGGTATTATTTGACACATGCATTGGTATTTGATGATACATTTGTATTGATACATGAATACTAATATTCATGTACATACATTCAAAAATTAGACAAATGCTCTAATTTATGTATGGAAACATATAAATAGGTCTCTTGTAACCTATAAATAGCCTTGTACTTGTATCATTTCAAGCAAGTGAAACAAAAGTTTCCTCGAGTGTTCTCCAAATTCATATTTCTTATCTCAAGTATTACATATATTCTCTTTCATCTCCATCATGTTTCTCACATATTCTATTTTAATTAGGGAATTAGGAAGGTACAATTAGAAGTTGATACATTATCACCTAGTTGAGATCAAGGGCGGAGCCACCCATGGGCTAGGGTGAGCTCTAGCCTGGGTGAATTTTTTTGACAAATGTTTAGTATTTATATATCTTAATAGTCTAACCCAATCTTCATAAGTCATGTTCCTTTACATCACATGTCCCATGTTAATTGTTATTCGACCCATTTCATATATTTTCCTTCTCTCTAAACTACTTCAAACCTTTATCAATTGCTCTTGATTTTTGGGTGAAACTAATAATGAAATGAAAGCTGCAAATTGAATTGGGCTTATTTTCGGCAAGAGGAAACTGATTTTGGCTAATATCAACGCAGAAAACAAGAAATTTAGTGTCGATTTTGCTATGTTAGCTATAATGAATTGCTTGTGAAATGAGAATATATATATGGTGGGTGCCAGGTGGAGTAATAAGGAAAAGGAATTAAAAAATTGTTGCTTAATTATTTATAAATGGTTATGAAATCTCTCTTTTAAAGTTATGCACTTCACTTGTTTGATTAAATTCCTCTTAGAGGCTGTAAAGTTTTAAAAGTGAAAACTTGATGTTATATTAAGTAAAAAAGCTTATGTTTATAAAATATATGTGTCTCAAGTGGCTTAACTGAATTAGAAATGATTTAGAAGTAAGTTTAAGTGAATTGAGTAATTTTGGTTTGTTTAGAAAACTGATGTGGCTGAGCAGTTTTGAGCACATATAGAACCTGTGTGAAATATTTATTTGGACTGATTTATATTTGTTTAAAATAGTATGTCGTACCTTCTATAACATGTTAAAAATTGGTTCCAATTGGATGTGTATAAACTGAGTTAGAAAATTATAAAGTGGCTACGAAAAAAATGTGAAATCTGGGAATTATGGGCAGAAGCACAGCGCTGAGATAGAGTGCCGCTGCTCTGGTCCCCTACTCCAATTTTTAATACTTGTTCCGATTCTGTAGCCCAGGACGAAATTTTTTCCTAACTCCGCCCTTGGTTGAGATCATCGTTTATAGAACGATATAAATAGATTATTTATTACACACACAACTTATTAGATTATACATTTAACAAAATAGATATTACAAGAGAAAAATAACAAAAATCAAACAAACAATACTAGTTTCATGTTAGTCATAAATAATTCGAAATACATGATTTATAATGAGTAAAGAGTTCTCAAGAAGCTAAGCGAATCGGAGTATACAGTGCAGGAATATAACAGTTTGCTGAGATAACGAAGTATTCTTATTTCTTAGATTCGCATATAACAGCAATCTTGCATCTTTCTAGTTGCTCGATAGAGGAGCAGGGTTTAATGAAGTGAAGGAAAGGAGCTCTTGATCATGCTCAAAAATGGCCATGTCTTGTTCTGTTAAGGATACCAGTGCTTCGATCCCATCACCTGATCTTGTGTCACATAAAGAGATGAAATTCTTCACCGTACCTGGATTGCAATAATAGAACCATGCAGGTTTTCCCCATCCAAAATCAAACTCATACACTCCAGTATTACACATGCTTGTGACCACTAAAGACATAAGTTCTTCATGGTAGTTCATCATCAGTTCTGCAATTAATTGTTTAAGAGTAGAACTTCCTGCATCTCCTTTTATGGTCTCGACAAAATCGCTGTTGATTAATGTCTTGGATTTCTTTATTTGATCAACCATGTTACGAAGTTCTAAGTCGGAATTATTAAGCCTGCATTCCACAATGGCAGTCCAAACAAGGTTTCCTACTAAATATTTTGGCAAGCAGTTCTTTTGACGAAGATTCACCACAACACCAAGATTAAAAGGCCTTCCTGAATAGTCACCACTTACTTCAGAAGTAGCTTTGGCAACACATTTCCAAAGGAGGGCCGCTACAGCCTCAAATCGAGTTGATTCTTTTCCTGATGATGAAACTCTAGTTTTGGCCTTGAGGGCGGCTAAGTTTGCAGCATTTAAGACAAATCTTCGTGTGCAATACTTGATTTGGCTTTCGCGAATAGGGTTAATAAATGACGGAGAGGGAATCTGTGGAAAGAGAGATGGTGCGATGAAACAAGGATATACCACATTTGATGATCCGCGTGCTGTTGCTGTCCAATCCTCTAAGAACATGGTGTACGTGTTGCCATCGATGATCTTGTGTGAAAAGCACGTGGTGATGGCGGTTCCACCGCAACTGAAGATGTTCACTTGAATCATAACCACGTAATTTCCAATGGATGACTCTGTGGCATTTGGGGGAAGTAATCGTCTGATCAACTTGTCCTCTGGAGGTTGACTGAGAAAATCTGAGAGGCGATAATTTACTCGGCTCTCCACATAGTACACCCCTTCATCATTACAATCAATGTTAAAATCATCTTGCACCTTTCCGGCAAAAAGGTAAAAGCGAGTTAAGGTCTCCGACAAAGACCGCTTCAGTTTTTTCGATTGATCAGAAATGAAAGCATCGAGATTAGTTGTAATATTGTTGAGATGAAACAAAACCAAGGGGACATATTGGACGGGAGCGGTTTGGTCTAAAATTGAAAGCTTGAAGATTCTCAAATGGCTAGGCGTTGGAGAAGCTGGTGCAATGTTCTTTTTCGAAACAATTTGGACATCCATCTTGTTCACTCCCAACAATTCCCAAAGAGTGCCACTGCATGATGAACAAGATTAACTTATGAACCAAGTATAATCAATTATCTATAGATTGCCCTACAACATGTTCTTATTTTTACACATGATATATATCCCTATTTATTGTAGGCAAAACAGGCATACAAGTAGTTTTTCGGCCACCATATCCACGTCATTCATTTATAGATCATACGACAACAATTTTTTTAAAAAATACTCCCTATCGTAACACATATTATAGTAGAAGACTTGTATTTTTAAATAATAAATAGTGTAAAATGTACATGGTGACCATATAAAGTTTTATAGTCACCGTTTGTTATGCTTCAGCTCTCACTTTATTATGTGAGCCCTATAATTCATGTACAAAGAATTACAATTTTATTTATTACATGAAAGAAACAGGCATTTCCTCTTTAAATACTACCTATGATAGCTCAGATCGTTTATTTGATAATATCAAATGGCAAAGCATGCTCAATTTATGTAATGGAAAACATGTAATATAATTTTGAAGAGTTAATATAATGAATGATATAACTCATTTTAGAAAAAGAAAATTGAAAATAGCGTCATGATACTAAATATATATATATATATATATATATATATATATATATATATATATATATATATATATATATATATATATATATATATATATAAAATGAAGGCTATAATGTTATAGCACTAATTTTGCTGCCATAGTAAGTATATTAATTAGGACACCTTTAAATTTGTTTTAATAATATTTGAGACTTTTACTGACACATGTTACACTATAGTAAACTTATTGCTACGGTTATTATCAATAGCCTAAATTTAGGATAGCATATTTCAAAAAAGGAAAATAAATAAATAATCATTTTTATGGTTTTGGAAAAAGAAAATTAAAAATAGATTTTTCAAACAACATGGAAGAAAGTTGACAAGTACCGATTTACCATACCCTAACTTCTTGTCGTCCCACTGCGTTTGGCTCTTCTCTCTGTCCCCTTACGCTGCCCACACTAACACCTATTTATAATCTAACGATCAGTGAATTGATAATAGTTGTTCACCTTTAGTATATTTGTAACGTGCATCATATTATGTCAACTTATAAATAATGAATAATGAGTAGTGGACAATTAGAAGGCAGCACATAATCAAGGAAGTCAATCAGAGTGCTCTCCTTTGGGATTACACACGGAAAGCAACTTTGAGAATTTTCAGGAGGAGCAATCATATTGAGTGTGCTTCGGCGGAAAGGAAACGTAAGAAAATTGAGTTGTTTTTTTTTGGCTAAATTAAATTGAGAGCTTTTTTGTGAAAGTTTATTTATGTGTTTTTATTATCTTTTCTGATCAATTAATTACTTGAACACTTTAATTAATTTGGAGGTTATGGATGGTGAAGTAATTTGAGTTTTCACTCAAATTAATGTATTCGTGTACTCTCAATTTCATAATATTTCAAGTTTTTAGTTATAAAACTTGGAAGAATTATTTGTACTCACAGTTGATTATAGAGGAGTTTTTCGGAGCTCGGCCCGTGATTTTTACATATTAGTTTTAGAGGTTTTTACACGTAAGATTTGGTATCTTGTATATATTTTTTCCCGTACTATTATTTTCTGTGATTATAATTTATTTGGTGGAATTGCATTATTTGTTTGTCGTGGTTTATTTAATTTAACAAAGATAGTTCTTATTGGAGGAGTTTTCCCAACAAAGTGGTATCAAAAGCAAGGTTCTTTGCACGGTTATTTTTTGATAAATTAATGGAGGAATCATGTGGCGCCATGATTAAATTGACCTCATTTAATTTTTTGATCTGGAAGACTAGAATGTAAGACATCCTTTACTATAAGGATTTGTATGACCCATTAGAGCTTAAAGGGAAAAAGCCCGCGGACAAGTCTAAGGTTGATTGAAAAAATATGAATAGGAAGACGATCGTTCACATCCGACAGTGGATCGATCAGAGTGTGTTCCACAATGTTTCGCAAGAAACGGATGCTTATACACTTTGGATTACATTAGGATACATGTACGAGAAGAAGAATGCATAGAATAAGACCTTTGTGATTCGAAATCGTGAACCTAAAGTACAAAAATGGTAGCAGTGTATCTGAGCATATGAGTGAGTTCCAAAGTTTGGTGAATCAGTTGTCTACCTTGAAATTGAATCTTGAGGATGAGATTCAAGTGTTGTTACTTCTTAGTTCGTTGCCTAACAGTTGGAAAATTTTGGTTATGTCACTAAGTAATTCAGATTCGGAAGGTAAAATAACCATCTAGATGATCAAGGACATCATACACAATGAGGAAACATGGCGAAAGGAGTAGGGTTTGAATTTTGAGACATAAACACTTCTGGCATAGAACAGGGGTAGAAGTAACATCAAAGGATCTCACAAGGGAAACATGAATTGCAACAAAAATAAAAAATTTAGAAATCATAGGAGCAAGTTAAAGACCAGAGAAGGCGTTACATACAGGTGTTGCCATGCATTGCAACAAGGAGGGTCACTTCAAAAGAAATTGCATAATCTGGTTAGATAAGCTAAAAACTAGTGAGAAATGGAAGGTTTAGGAGAAGAATATTGCAGCTATAGTGTTTGCCTAAAACACTACTAGCAATTACGTGCAAGTATATGTGATCACTTGTGCAATATAATGGCAAATAGAGTATTGTTCCCACGAATAGTGAAGAATAAACTTAATAACTAATTACTAAACATGTACCAGTTTAATTCTATTTAGACAAATGAATTCTCAAGTGAAATGAGTAATGTAGACACTCGAAATTTCGTTTTTCTGTTACTAAAAATACAGGAGGGCAAACGTGTCTTTTCTCACATTCTAGAGTAGCCCTGGAGGGCTAAAACATCAAGTCAAACCACGGAGATATCCCCGTGGAACATCAAATAATCCTTGGAGATTAACCCTAAGGAAAAGAAAAGTTAGCAGCAATTAAATCCCGGAGACAACCCCAAGGAATAACCAAAAGACCCATCAACCCTAGAGACAACTCCAGGAGGGCAAAAAGGTCTTTTTGACAAGTCAACATCAACAAACACATTACAGCTGTAAATCGGGTCACAAAGAACCATTGCAACATTTTCGAGCACAAACTAAGCAAAATAGCTCAATGGACAACCTGCGAAGAGTCGAAGATGTCATTTCGAGCATAGACCAATCTTTCCAGATTCAGAAAAGGGCTAGCCCTATGTCATTGTGTAGCTCTCAAAAAGAGATTTTCGGAATGGTATAGCACACTTTCATACGATACCCGAATTGCAAGATACGAAGGTTTCAGCGCATAGCAAATGGCTAGCCGGCATCTATGTACGGGTGGTTTTTCCCCTTTTTATCTACCTTCCCAAACTCAAAATGAGGCAAATAATATACAAATACGAAGCTATCGGAAAAAGCTTTGCAGATTGATATGGCACGTCTTCTAATTCCTCACGGATTGAAAGTTATGGTTGTTCCAGTACGCAGCATGAAAACCTGACCTAGCACCGAGCAAGTGGGACCTACATTCGGGCTGCCACAGGTAGACCTGTGGCTCCCCATTTTTTATTTACAAAAATTCGATTCAGGCTCATTTTAGAGAGAGAAAAAAGTTAGAAAAACGTTAGAGAGAGAAAGTGAGCGTTTCTTGTGTTTAAACTCCGTAAATCTCAGTTATAAACACTCATATACATATAAACTCATATATACTATAACATATCAAGTTTTAACCTATGGAAACTGAGTTTTCAAGCTTCAAAAGCAATTTAAAGACTTCCTCGCTACACACTGTAAGATCTCTTCCGATCTGAAGCTTTTATCTACTTTAATATATATATATATATATATATATATATATATATATATATATATATATATATATATATATATATATGTTAATTGTTTACTGTAATTAAATATTAGTTTGAACTGTTCAATCAATGTAAAACTATAATATTTAAATTCGCGCTACAAGAAAATTCTCTATCTGCGAACAAACCTTTCAGCGACCGCCCTTTCCGGTCGCTGATATCAACAATAGCGACGACCATTTGCGACCGGACTTTCTTCTAGTCGCTAATCATTCTCAGCGACTGCATGCAGTCGCTGAGCGATCGCTGGATTAATTTTCCCTCCCAAAAATTGGTGCCAAATATTGGCGCGTTTAGTTTTTACGACCAATCTCTATCAACGACCGCTAGGCGGTCGCTGATGTGTCCACGTCATTAAAATCAGCGACCACGTGTGGTCGCTGATGGCGATCGCTGATTATATTAACATTTACCAATTTCAGTCATTCGCTCGACACAGGCGAAGAAGATAAAAAACGAGGGAGCAGAATAGAGAGAAGAGGGAGAAAGGGGGAGAAGAGAAGAAGGAGAAGCCAGCCACCGCCTCACTCCGCCACCGCCCACTCTGCCACCGGCCACCACCTCTCCTCAAACCACTTGTGACCTTTGAATCATCAAGTAAGTTCATTCTAGCCATCCTAATCTGTAATAACCCGATATTTTTTTATATAAATAGATAAGAAATTTTGCATATAATTTTTTTTTATTTATTTTAAATGATGAGAATAAGTGTCAAGTAATGTGAAAGATAAATGCAATTATATTTATTATCGAAAAATTAGAAATAATTTTAGAATTATTAATTATTACAAACTATATTCTTATTGTAATTAATTTGTATAGCAGAAATGTTTTTATTATTTATTTTCCATGAAAATATAATTTCTATATTATTTAAATAATATATGAAATGACAATTAGAATTATGATAATAAATATTTTATTATACGAATCTGTTCAGAATGTTTAAGTTAATTATTTTAACTTGATTATTGATGATGTGTACGAAAGATAAGTCAGATATGGAATCCAAATCCTAAATTTGGATTTTTATCCAGGAATGAGAATAATAATATAATATTAATTATATTTTCGTTTTTCAGTGCTATAAAAATATACCGTATATCTGTAGACTGTTAATGTTAGTCAATTGTGGTAAATTATGTCATAGCCCTAATATCATGTTGTTAAACCCTAATTGTTAAACTCGGCTATGAGTTAAGACTGAGTAGTAATTGTGTTATATGAATTTTACTGTGTATTATATAATTTCTGTAATTAGGAGAAAACCCTAATTATTATTTAAAAACCCTAATTTGTTGAAATTAGAAACCGTAATTACTGTTTTAATAAATTATACGGATAATTAGGAAACTCTAATTGTTAATTTGAGAACCCTAATAATATTTAGAAATCCTAATTTTCTATTAAAAACCCTAATTCTAAATTAGTGTGTTTAATTAAAATTTTATTGCACTTTTATTTTAAATGGTCAAACCCTATAAATTATTTGGGAAATTGTAATATTTACAATCTAGTGAATAAACCCTAGATTCAAGCACATTGGACAAGAATACCCTTGACACTATAAGTGAAATTACTAAAATACCCTTTTTGTCCCATTAGTGTATTATTAGTGCATTATTAGTTGCAGTGTTGCTAGAATATTCACAAATGCCAGCCATTCACCATCTTCTAGAATCTACCATGACACTATAACATTACCCACAAATAATTCAGCCATCACACAACATTGCATACATGATTTGCTATATTTAAGAGAGAGAATCCTCATTTTAGCCTAAATTATGCAATAAACACTTAGCTATATTCTCCCAAGCTCAAACCCACGAAATTCCCTTACTAGATCAGTCTATAATCAAGCCCCACGAACACAAACATCAAATCAAGAGCATAGAAATCAGAATTAAAGCTTAGAAAAGGTACAAAAACCTTAACTTAAAAATTATGTGAATTGATGTTAGATGTTATGATTGATTGCTAAAATATGTTGTTTGTAGTATATTTAAGTGATCTGGGTTGCTAGATTTTGAATTCATAACATCTAGAGGCTTGGATTTGAGTTTTTGCAAAATCTGGAAATTTTTATTTTAGTGGTCTGACAGTGAATGTCAGGCGATGTAGATCTTTGACTGTTAATGATGTTTGTGTTTTTAATGTTGGAACATGTAGTATACTATGTGGTCTGTAATCTAGAACTTGTATCATGACTAGATCATACTTAGAATGTCAGATAATCATGGTCAAAGGTCGTTGACTGACCATGACTTTGAAAATCTGGAAAACGCAGAATGTACCCAGAACAACCTGACAACATGTTCATAGCTTTAGATCTGTCAGTTGTTTATTGTATTATTCTATCTGTTGTAATAGAGTTGTTGTATGTTATATGGACTTCATGATTATGTCTCAAAATCTCCTAAAAATAAATGGATTTAACGTAGTGGCTGGTCAAAGTAGGTAAGATGATCATGTTTTCTGTTTCTGGGTAACCCAGAAAACAGATGAACATAGATCTCTGACAGCCTTTGACCGGCTTCGATCTGCTTGATTTGTTGTTTTTATATGTATTTTATATATTAGATCTATAGTATTACATGTTAACTATAACCTGGAATCAATATAACACATCGATCAAACTCCAAACCCGAGATATAAGGATTTAAAGTAGCATACTTGTTCTGTTCTTCATTCTGGAAAAACTCAGAAATGAAGAACAGAGTCTGACACGTTTTTCTGAGGCCTAGATCTTTTATATTTATGATTGTTAAACTTGATACATGCTTGATTCATGTACTCTGGTAGATACTATACATAGCCCGACGTGTAGAACACCCATAACATGAACCGGTTGACTGGAATGGAGCCTTGAAAAGCGTTGACCGGCCATGACCCTAAATTTCTGGGCAGCCCAGAAACATCAAGAACAGCTCTGACAGCTTGTTCTTGAGCTTAGATCTTGCAGATTATGTATGTTTTGACCATGTTTGTTGATAGATTATGTAGTATTACATCAGTACTATAATAGCTAACCATTAACTAGACTAGAAACACATTACACAAGGATTAATTGGTGGTCAAACAAGCAAGCTCGATCACTGACTTTGAAGGCCTAGGTTTCTCAAGAACACCTATGGCGACACTTACTGTCGCCAAAGGGCTTTAGCGACAGACTTTCTAAAATTAATTAATTTAATTTCTAAAAAAATCAATAAAAAAATAGTAAATAAATTCTAAAAATTACAAAAATTATTCTAAAAATTATTTTAAGTTATAAAAATTAACTTTTAATAATTTAACATATTTTTCATAAATATTAATATTTATTTAAATATTATTGGTATTTAATTTATTTAATAAATGCACTAAATAAATTAATTCAAAATGATTTTCTTATATTAAAAATTATTTTAAATGTTAATAAGTTATTTAATAATATTTTAAGTTATAAAATATAACTTTCAATATTTAAAGGTAAATTTTATTAATTAATTATTATTAATGATATTAAAGCTATTTAATAATTATATTAAATAAATTAGTTTAAAAATGATTTTAATATTATAAAAATCATTTTAAATGAAAATAAAGTATTTAAAAATATTTTAAGTTATAATTAATGACTTTTAATATTTGGATAAATAGTACATTAATACTTAAATATTAATGGTAATTATTTAAAAATAATTTTAAATATTTTAAAAATCATTTAAGGGTAATATTAATATTTTAAAAATATTTTAATTTATTATAAATAACTTTAATATTTTGGCAATTGTTTCATTAATAGTTTAATAGTAATTAAATATTAATGATAATAGAATTGTTTGATGTTTAAATCATTCCGATATTTGAAAATTCATGATAAATTATAATAAGTATTTAAAAATTATTTTAAGTTATTTAAAAATAATATGACTGATATTTACAGATGCTGAGATACAGAATAGAGTCTTAGACTCGATAATTACCCGATAAAGTTGTTGGTACACCGACATGTTTCAGAAATTGATCTGAACTTATATATTTTGACTGTATTAATGATTATTTATGATTCAATGATTGTTGGATATGTGTGATAATGTGATTAGGTTATGTGCTGACTGCGAAATGCAGTACTATGTGTTATAGTATATTGTTCTAATCGAACGAATGATCTGATTAATGATAGGTTGTGATATAAAAGATAAAACTAAGTTGCATTCTGTAAGCAGCGTATCAGGCAAGTATCCTACCTTTGCATTTTCTTTATGCAATGGACATGAGTAAGAAGTTTCAGAATTAAATTATTATTATGTTATATTATCAACTCTACTGTGACATATTCTTTATCCGCTCATTGTTTATCAACATGTTAGTATATGATAATTCAGATATATATTATGTTCGTCAATTTTTATAAAATGGTTATATAAGTGTCCCCACTTGGATAATCATTGTATTTAATCACATGTTGATATACCTTTGTCAATTACCCTTATATATATATAGGTTGAATTATAGATTATTGTTGAACAAGATAAAACTTTTGCTTTAGAACCCAAACAAGTATGAACATCCCTTACATAGGGAAAACTTTTATGCGCCCAAGGCGAAGAGAGTTCTTGAAATGTAGTATTGATCAATGCAGGGCACAACGGCTGATCACCCCCGTGTCCGTAAGTTATGACGGTTTGCAAATGAATTTCTGTTTAACCTTTTCGAAAAAAAGAAAACAATGTTCATGATATGTCACTTAACCCTATTTATAGTCAATACGTAGTTTCAAAAATGTGAAAGAGAGTTGTTATATTATTATTATTCTTGGTACAGCTTACTTCAGAACTGTTGATTCGTTGTAGAAGTGTCTTTTAAAGAAAACATTTAATTCTTTTAGCTAATATATATTATTGTTATTACTTACTGGGCACTCAAATGCTCATTCTTGCTTAATTTAAATGTTTTCAGTTAAGTTTGAAGAACCAGAAAGCTCGTGCAGAAACAAAGGAAAAAGAAAGCTAACCGAATAAGATTTGTGGTAGTTGCTGTAATAGTTTATATTATTAAGACAATGATATATATATAAATAATATCATGTATTGTATGGAATGTACTTTAAGGTCTCGTACCTGGGGAGATAAACTCTGATAATTATGTAAATTAAGTTGTTATTTATATTATTATTATTATTATTCGTAGAATTCCGCTCATAGAAATGGTATCGTGAAGCACCGAGTTCGGGTTTCAAGTACCCAGATTTGGGGGCGTCACAGGTTGGTATCAGAGCTTTAGGGTTAAAAACCTTAGGTGGGATCGACCTTAGGCTATAACCTTAGGACAGGGGAAAACGTTGAAAATACAAATAACTCATATAGAGTTTTAAAAGGAGATGAATTGAATAAATTCATCGTTGAATAAAATAAAAGATAACTCTTATAAAACTATTGTTTGCTGTGTGTATATACTATATGCTAATCAGGATAATTTATGTGTGTAGATGTCTGGTGGAAAAGGATTGTTATGGGCTTATAACTTGAAGAAGAATCAGATCCATACACCCGAGCTAATATCGATGCCAATAGCTGAAATAAAGGCTCACAATGAAACCAACTCGGACGAGGTGGTTATTGTGGAAAATGTAGTACCAGATTCGGAAATGGTGGAACTGACAGATAGTGATACGGACACTAAAGTTGAAGCTGATCAAGCATCAACGGAGGTGCAGGATTTGAGGAACAAGGTTTCTTCTTTGAAAAAGTTGTTGGAAATAAAAAAGCTGTTGAATATTCAACTGCGTCAGGCGTTAATAGAAACAATGGAAGAGCAGGATAAGCTTATAATCCAAATTGATCAGATAGGAGCCTCAAGCAACACATCGTGTGCAGCTCCGAGAGATAAGGGAAAAAGAAAGATAGAAGACCATGATTTAGGAAAACCTGATAAAAAGAAAGGGAAAAAGATATGTTACAATTGCAGACATGAGGGACATACCTCTCATCATTGTCCCGACTTTAATCTAGGCGTACGTTTTGTTTGTGGGATGGAAGGTCATCGATCAAAAGATTGTCCGAGAGAGAGGCTTGGTAAATAGGTAGTATAGGTTCTGTTGTGTAGGTATGTTTAAGGTAATATGTGTGATAAGTATGTTTGTGTAATAAAATATTTTCAACTTTTGTGTTGGTCAATGTTGTAAATCCCGACTTTTGTAGTCACAAAGGGATAGCTGGTGTGTAAAGTAGTATGTGATATGCTATGTAAAATATTCGATGAATGAATATGAATCTAAGTTTGAGAAATGAAACAAGTTTAATATATTAATCTTATACAATAAGGTTTAGAATGTAAGTTAATAAAGTATAATTTATGGTTTTACTTAACCAGATAATGCCGCCAAGACGTCAAACTCGAAACCAAAGGGTAGAAGAATCTCTCAACAACACTGAGGAACAACAACAAGACCCGATGCAAAACTTTGCAAACATGGTAGTTTAGGCTATGCAGCAGGGAATACCAGCCATAGGAAACCAGCCAGATAATCGCTTGGCAAAATTTAAAGACTTCAAAGCAGTAAGACCACCAGAATTCAGAGGATCAGCTGACTCTATAGAAGCCCAGACATGGGTTAATGAAATAGAAAAGGCGTTCGTAATTGCTAGGGTAGATGAGGGGCAAAAGACTGCTTTTGCCACTTATATGATGAAAGGGGAAGCCAACTTTTGGTGGGAGGCAAATAAAACTAGGGCAGGAGAAGGAGTAGTTACTTGGGATAGGTTTAAGACTTTATTTTTCGAAAACTATCTCTCAGCTAGAATGCAAGCTAGGATGGAGGTGAAATTTCTGGAGTTAAAGTAGGAGAACATGACTGTTGCGGAGTACGTCGCAAAGTTTAATGAGTTGGCTAGGTTTTCTCCACATCAAGTTGATACAGAGGCTAGAAAGGCAAGGAGGTTTGAGCTGGGCTTAAAATTCTGGCTCTACAATAAGGTGGCAGTATTGCAAATCAATACTTTTGCAGCACTCATGGAGAAGGCTATCTTAGCTGAGGAGGGGAGTGAGGCCATGAGCCTCTACAACAAGGAGAAGAAGAACAGAAGCAAGGCAGAAGGATCTTTGAAGGTGGAAGGAAATAGTGGAAATAGGGGTGAGAAAAGAAAGTGGAATTTTTCTGGGAATGTTCAGGTGAAACAGGAAGGTGTGAAGAAGCAGGTAGTGCAGTGCAAGAATTGCGGGAAGAATCACTCTGGTGAGTGCCTGAAGGGTAAGTTTGTATGTTACAATTGCGGGCAGGAGGGTCATATCTCTCCCAACTGCCCCAACCCAAGGATGAACAGTGGGTGTTTTATATGTGGATTGACTGAACATAAGGTGAAGGATTGTCCAAAGAGGAGAATGGAGGCAGGAAATGTAACCACGGGGAAAGGTAGTGGGACTTTAGCAATCACAAGATCGACCTCAACCAATAACCCAACAAAAGCAACTCCGAGGGTCTTCAACATGACGGTCCAGGATACTGTGGCAGTTGGAAATGGAACTCCAGGTGTTATTCGAATAACTTATATATCTTATATGATTTTCTTATATATATAGTAAATTAATTTATAAAGAAATTTTGAATGAAGAATTTGAGTCCTTTTAGAAATCAAACTTCTGTTTAATCAGGTAGACAAGCGTTATGCTGAATAGTAAAAGATCAGTTCGATCAATTATGATCGAGGTCTACTTGCAATGATTATATATGCTATGTACCCTTGTATATATGAGTTTTAAAACGGTGATTCCGGGGACGGAATCCTTATAAGGGAGGGTGAATGTAATAACCCGATATTTTTTTATATAAATAGATAAGAAATTTTGCATATAATTTTTTTTTTATTTATTTTAAATGATGAGAATAAGTGTCAAGTAATGTGAACGATAAATGCAATTATATTTATTATCGAAAAATTAGAAATAATTTTAAAATTATTAATTATTACAAACTATATTCTTATTGTAATTAATTTTTATAGCAGAAATATATTTATTATTTATTTTCCATGAAAATATAATTTCTATATTATTTAAGTAATATATGAAATGACAATTAGAATTATGATAATAAATATTTTATTATACGAATCTGTTCAGAATGTTTAAGTTAATTATTTTAACTTGATTATTGATGATGTGTACGAAGGATAAGTCAGATATGGAATCCAAATCCTAAATTTGAATTTTTATCCAGGAATGAGAATAATAATATAATATTAATTATATTTTCGTTTTTCAGTGCTATAAAAATATACCGTATATCTGTGGACTGTTAATGTTGGTCAATTGTGGTAAATTATGGCATAGCCCTAATATCATGTTGTTAAACCCTAATTGTTAAACTCAGTTATGAGTTAAGACTGAGTAGTAATTGTGTTATATGAATTTTACTGTGTATTATATAATTTCTGTAATTAGGAGAAAACCCTAATTATTATTTAAAAACCCTAATTTGTTGAAATTAGAAACCGTAATTACTGTTTTAACAAATTATACGGATAATTAGGAAACCCTAATTGTTAATTTGAGAACCCTAATAATATTTAGAAACCCTAATTTTCTATTAAAAACCCTAATTCTAAATTAGTGTGTTTAATTAAAATTTTATTGCACTTTTATTTTAAATGGTCAAACCCTATAAATTATTTGGGAAATTATAAGATTTACAATCTAGTGAATAAACCCTAGATTCAAACACATTGGACAAGAATACCCTTGACACTATAAGTGAAATTACTAAAATACCATTTTTGTCTCATTAGTGTATTATTAGTGCATTATTAGTTGCATTGTTGCTAGAATCTTCACAAATGCCAGCCATTCACCATCTTCTAGAATCTACCATGACACTATAACATTACCCACAAATAATTCAGCCATCACACAACATTGCATACGTGATTTGCTATATTTAAGAGAGAGGGAATCCTCATTTTAGCCTAAATTATACAACAAACACTTAGCTATATTCTCCTAAGCTCAAACCCACGAAATTCCCTTACTAGATCAGTCTATAATCAAGCCCCACGAACACAAACATCAAATCAGGAGCATAGAAATCAGAATCAAAGCTTAGAAAAGGTATAAAAACCTTAACTTAAAAATTATGTGAATTGATGTTAGATGTTATGATTGATTGTTAAAATATGTTGTTTGTAGTATATTTAAGTGATCTGGGTTGCTAGATGTTGAATTCATAACATCTAGAGGCTTGGATTTGAGTTTTTACAAAATCTGGAAATTTTTATTTTAGTGGTCTGACAGTGAATGTCAGGCGATGTAGATCTTTGACTATTAATGATGTCTGTGTTTTTAATGTTGGAACATGTAGTATATTATGTGGTCTGTAATCTAGAACTTGTATCATGACTAGATCATACTTAGAATGTCAGATAATCATGGTCAAAGGTCGTTGACCATGACTTTAAAAATCTGGAAAACGCAAAATGTACCCAGAACAACCTGACAATATGTTCATAGCTTTAGATCTGTCAGTTGTTTATTGTATTAATCTATCTGTTGTAATAGAGTTGTTGTATGTTATATGGACTTCATGATTATGTCTTAAAATCTCCTAAAAATCAAATGGATTTAACGTAGTGGCTGGTCAAAGTAGGTAAGATGATCATGTTTTCTGTTTCTGGGTAACCCAGAAAACAGATGAACATAGATCTCTGACAGCCTTTGACCGGCTTCGATCTGCTTGATTTGTTATTTTTATATGTATTTTATATATTAGATCTATAGTATTACATGTTAACTGCAACCTGGAATCAATATAACACATAGATCAAACTCCAAACCCGAGATATAAGGATTCAAAGTAGCATACTTGTTCTGTTCTTCATTTTGGAAAAACTCAGAAATGAAGAACAGAGTCTGACACGTTTTTCTGAGGCCTAGATCTTTTATATTTATGATTGTTAAACTTGATACATGCTTGATTCATGTACTCTGGCAGATACTATACACAGCCCGACGTGTAGAACACCCATAACATGAACCGGTTGACTGGAATGGAGCCTTGAAAAGAGTTGACCGGCCATGACCCTAAATTTCTGGGCAGCCCAGAAACGTCAAGAACAGCTCTGACAGCTTGTTCTTGAGCTTAGATCTTGCAGATTATGTATGTTTTGACCATGTTTACTGATAGATTATGTAGTATTACATCAGTACTATAATAGCTAACCATTAACTAAACTAGAAACACATTACACAAGGATTAATTGGTGGTCAAACAAGCAAGCTCAATCACTGACTTTGAAGGCATAGGTTTCTCAAGAACACCTATGGCGACACTTACTGTCGCCAAAGGGCTTTAGCGACAGACTTTCTAAAATTAATTAATTTAATTTCTAAAAAAATCAATAAAAAAATAGTAAATAAATTCTGAAAATTACAAAAATTATTCTAAAAATTATTTTAAGTTATAAAAATTAACTTTTAATAATTTAAGATATTTTTCATAAATATTAATATTTATTTGAATATTATTGGTATTTAATTTATTTAATAAATGCACTAAATAAATTAATTAAAAATGATTTTCTTATATTAAAAATTATTTTAAATGTTAATAAGGTATTTAATAATATTTTAAGTTATAAAATATAACTTTCAATATTTAAAGGTAAATTTTATTAATTAATTATTATTAATGATATTAAAGCTATTTAATAATTATATTAAATAAATTAGTTTAAAAATAATTTTAATATTATAAAATTCATTTTAAATGAAAATAAAGTATTTAAAAATATTTTAAGTTATAATTAATGACTTTTAATATTTGGATAAATAGTACATTAATACTTAAATATTAATGGTAATTATTTAAAAATAATTTTAAATATTTTAAAAATCATTTAAGGGTAATATTAATATTTTAAAAATATTTTAATTTATTATAAATAACTTTAATATTTTGGCAATTATTTCATTAATAGTTTAATAGTAATTAAATATTAATGATAATAGAATTGTTTGATGTTTAAATCATTCCGATATTTGAAAATTCATGATAAATTTTAATAAGTGTTTAAAAATTATTTTAAGTTATTTAAAAATAATATGACTGATATTTACAGATGTTGAGATACAGAATAGAGTCTTAGACTCGATAATTATCCGATAAAGTTGTCGGTACACCGACATGTTTCAGAAATTGATCTGAACTTATATATTTTGACTATATTAATGATTATTTATGATTCAATGATTGTTGGATATGTGTGATAATGTGATTAGGTTATGTGCTGACTGCGAAATGCAGTACTATGTGTTATAGTATATTGTTCTAATCGAACGAATGATCTGATTAATGATAGGTTGTGATATAAAAGATAAAACTAAGTTGCATTTTGTAAAGAGCGTATCAGGCAAGTATCCTACCTTTGCATTTCCTTTATGCAATGGACATGAGTAAGAAGTTTCAGAATTAAATTATTATTATGTTATATTATCAACTCTACTGCGATATATTCTATATCCGCTCATTGTTTATCAACAAGTTAGTATATGATAATTCAGATATATATTATGTTCGTCAATTTTTATAAAATGGTTATATAAGTGTCCCCACTTGGATAATCATTGTATTTAATCACATGTTGATATACCTTTGTCAATTACCCTTATATATATATAGGTTGAATTATAGATTATTGTTGAACAAGATAAAACATTTGCTTTAGAACCCAGACAAGTATAAGCATCCCTTACATAGGGAAAACTTTTATGCGCCCAAGGCGGAGAGAGTTCTTAAAATGTAGTATTGATCAATGCAGGGCACAACGGCTGATCACCCCCGTGTCCGTAAGTTATGACGGTTTACAGATGAATTTATGTTTAACCTTTTCGAAAAAAAGAAAATAATGTTCATGATATGTCACTTAACCCTACTTATAGTCAATACGTAGTTTCAAAAATATGAAAGAGAGTTGTTATATTATTATTATTCTTGGTACAACTTACTTCAGAACTGTTGATTCGTTGTAGAAGTGTCTTTCAAAGAAAACATTTAATTCTTTCGGCTAATATATATTATTGTTATTACTTGCTGGGCACTCAAATGCTCATTCTTGCTTAATTTAAATGTTTTCAGTTAAGTTTGAAGAACCAGAAAGCTCGTGCAGAAACAAAGGAAAAGGAAAGCTAACCGAATAAGATTTGTGGTAGTTGCTGTAATAGTTTATATTATTAAGACAATGATATATATATATATATATATAAATAATATCATGTATTGTATGGAATGTACTTTAAGGTCTCGTACCTGGGGAGATAAACTCTGATAATTATGTAAATTAAGTTGTTATTTATATTATTGTTATTATTATTCGTAGAATTCTGCTCATAGAAATGGTATCGTGAAGCACCGAGTTCGGGTTTCAAGTACCCGGATTTGGGGGCGTCACACTTCGTTCCTGTTCCTTTAAATGATAGCAATTGGATTGTTAGGGACTAAGTATCATAAATGGATGATGTATTGGAATTAATACAATATTTGACTATTTTAATTGCTATGTGAACTGCTGTGATTGGGACTATTTAGTATGGTTTTGTGCTTGTTGTTTTAAGCCATAAGGCTGGGGTCAATAAGCTAAGAATAATGTTTTATGTGCAAGTATATAAACTTCCCTCTATATGTTTGATAAATTGTCAAGTTAAGGACTGATTTAATTAGTATCTGTGTATACTAACTATTATATGGAGTCCAACTAAAGTAAAAATGCTCTTGTAATGGGGGTAATACCTCAAGAATACTCTATGCTTGACCTCGTCATAGTTCATTATGACTTGTAATCTTGGGTAGTTTAAAAAACTTGGACAAAGCAAGTAAGAATGGACTGAAATAGTAAGCTCCCTAATGACTGTTATTTGAGACCAAAACAAATGTAATGTCTATCATTTGCTTCTAATATGGTTAGTATACTATAACATGATATCTATCACTCCAACCCACTAATGCTTATAATTATGAAGCTTAAGCTTGTTATAATTCAAGGAACCAAAATTAGTCCTTGTGACACTTTAAAGCTTCACAATAAGAATGTTAATGTCTAAGAGGTGTGGTCATGGATTGTCTAAGAAGTAGCTAAAATAGGTCTTCCGGATGAAAGACATACCTACTAGATATTATGTAAGTAACCAATTCTTGTTTACTTATTGCTTTAGAAATGCAGATATTTCATTGCTTGGTACTATTTTGGTGTAATGGTATTTCATTGTCTAAGAAGTGGCTAGTCCATATTGTAGGGGAGACTCTGGCGAATTTTTTTTTAAGTATTATATAAGTATAAGTTTGAAAAATTTTCATAAGTATTATAAGTATAAGTTTGTAGGAGACTCTGGGTGCTACTTATCAATTGGATATAACTATATTGGTGATCCACTAGAGCCTATTAAGGGGCTGATGGGCTAGGCTTGGGGCCGCAAGGCCACACGAGGCCACGCCAAGCTTAGCCAAGCCTCACGGGGCCAAGCCAAGCTTGGTTGTCAGCACGGTAAGCTATTATAGAAACATTTCAATGCATCTGAATACCAACCAAATATTTATTATTGATATAAAGCTAGAATAAATGAAATACCTTACGTATTCACTTACGATTAACAATAAAAACACGTATACAAGATGCATCTGACACTGAATCTGAAGCAGATGATGGTTATGAATCTGCAACACGTATACAAGATGATTCTGAATCAGACATTGACACTTGAAACAAATGAGGGAATCAATTAAAACATATATTGTTGTAATTAAAGCATGTCATCAATTTATGATACATTACCATTGTTATTGTTCTTCTGATGTACTTTTGTAGAAGAGGTTCTACCTTGTTATTCTTATATTAGTTTTGCTTAAAAAGTGAATGTATATTTGTTTGGAGTTGGGTGCAGTTCACTTCATATGAGATTTTTTAATGGACTGTCATTTTATATTCATATATATATATATATATATATATATATATATATATATATATATATATATATATATATATATATACATGTTTAAATCACTGTCATGTTTATGTACTAAACTATTTAAATGCAATTTTTGTTTATTGTCATTTTATATTCATATATATGCATGTTTATATCACTGTCATGTTTATTGTCATATATACATGTAATCAAATATGACTCTGCAAAATATTTTGAAATTTGTAATATACAGATGGCTTCTGAAGCAGCGCAGAAAAAACGCGGCTTGGGTAGGGGGCCTAATCATGTGCCCAAGGCCCCTACTAATCCAGATGATCGGATTCTTATTCAGATTCGCCCTCCTCCTAATGGCACGTACGTCCCGCATATATCAATTTTATATAAGCATTTAAGATTCCATTTATTGTATATTGGTAATGTTTTGATTGATATTATATTGGTTTGTGTCTTGGGTGCCTAGAAATGTCCATATATGCATGCCGCCGTGCATGTGGCTAGTCCATATTGTAGGGGAGACTCTAGCGAATTTTTTTTAAGTATTATATAAGTATAAGTTTGAAAAATATTCATAAGTATTATAACTTAGATGTAAATTGCTTTAATATATGTTAATTGATGTTGTATATTATAGAGATTTTTCAGATAATAAAATCGTCAAGTGCATATCACAGCTGTGTTTACAGAATTGGCCTACAGCTGTGATTACATGGGCGAGCACACCTATCGCCCACAAGGATGCTGTTTGGGCAGAATTTCAGGTATATTTTTTTTAATTATGACAGATAATATTAATATAATATTCAAAGGATAATTATTTAGTAATGTTATTATTGTTGTTTTATTTGCAGAAAAGGTATAGATGGGAGGACGCGCATGCTTCGGTGATTCAGACATTATTCTGGCAGAAGTGTGCGGTCCGCACCAAGGACAACTTGAATAAAGAACGACAAAAAGCCATTCACAATGCCGAGATCGACCATCCAGGCCAGGGAGAGGATTATATGCACGAGGATAGCCCTTGGTGGTGCACCGAGTCCATATGGGCTGAGATGTGTGCCCAATGGAGAGTTAAGAGCTGGGTGAAAAGACAAAAGACTGCCGCCACCAACAGAGCCTCGGATGTATCCGATGGCACAAAGGCTAAAGGAACATACAAGGGCGGCAGTATTTCACAGTTGCAGCATATCACTGCCAGGGTACGTATTTACAAGTTTTAATATGTTTTCAATCATGAATTGTAGAAAATATATCCCATTTTTACTTAGTAATATTGTGTTATTTTTGTATAGGAGTCTCAGTCTCAAGGTCAGCCTATCCATTGGCTGGATGTGTACGTGGCCACCCGTGATGGTCTGCCTGAGGCTATCTAGATAGCCGTAATAATTTTTAACAACCTGATCTTTTATTAATGCTTACAGAATTAATTTATTTTTAACTATTTAATTGTTAACATGATGACTGGACACTTATAAGCGTTTATTGAATGAGCACTATCCTGAAGGCACTCCACGTCCGTCTATCGATCAAGAGTTGTGGAAGAGGGCGTCTGTTGTGAAGAAGAACTACATTAAAGGTCAAGGACAACGACGACGCCCATCCTTCAGTGGCTCAGGCTGCTCTTCTACCCAGTCTACACAGTCATCAAGCCATCCAGCTGTTCATACTCTAGCTGACTGTGTGAGAGCTATATGTCAAGATCGGGATCTTCTGAAGATACTGGGCGGACATCTGGGGGCTCTGAGTGCTGAGGAGTTAGCTGAAACAGTAGCGGCAGCAGCAACATCACAACACGGGGATGGCGACGAGGTATAAAATCAATTTGTTGTATATTGTCGTAATATACCAATATTAACATAATTAGTATATATTTGTAACTTGTTTTATTATTTTGTTAATTATAGGGTGATCAAGGAGGCGGAGATGCTTGACGTTCCTGCTTTAGATTAGTTTTATAGTTATTATATAAGTTTGTACTTGTATATTCATTCTTAGGATGTTTGTAAGTTACTTAAACAAGTTTTGAAATGTTATTATATTTATTCAAAATCATATTGGTTTTGAATGGTTTATATACTAGTTTGGTGTATGTGTTAGTGGACGATGGATGTTTATATTGTTGTGTATGTTGTTGTTGGGTATGTGTGTTGGGATAAAACAGGTACAAATTAGGTACATGTTTTTGGAATTTCTGCAAAACAGCAAGATTCTGTTTTTTCTATTTTTCCATATCAGCGACCGCATGGTAATAGCGACGGATACTATTTATGGGCAACAGTGACCGCATACGGTCGCTGATACCGGTCGCTACCATGTGGAACACGTCAGCTTTGGCCCTGGACCATGCTGACTCGGCTTAGCGATCGGATTTGTCATTCCGGTCGCTCATAGCGGTCGTAGATATATCGGTCGCTAATAGTGGTCGCTGATGTGCATCTCAGCGACCAGATTTTGTGCGACGCCTTTCAGCGACAGCATGCGATCGCTGATGGTTATCTACGACTGTATGCGGTCGCTGATAGGCGATCGCTGATAAAGCTTTTTCTTGTAATCGGTTGAAGTTGTAAAACTGGAACCGTTGAGCTAGAATGGCTAAGATTTATTTAAATCTAGTTTTCTTTCTAGTTTTGTAAATATTAAGCTACTACGCGACCCTAAATCTGTATCTAGAGGAAGCTGAAAGCTTTAGATACGCGCATGCAAGGATCTAACTGATGAATCCTTTATTTTTGTGATGTTTAGATTAAATATCTATTTTATTTCAGTTTTTTATTATGCAGGCTATTCATATGATATTATGTGACCCTAGGATCCACGGGGATCTAAGATCCAGCTGACGGATCTAGATCCAGTTTCCATGATGGACCCTTTTCAGTTGTACAGCTAGCTTGTAAATCATATGTGTGGTGCTCGAACATTCTTTGATGGCTTTCATGCCTATAAGGAGCCCGACACTTATATGTATATTATTTTGTTAAAGATGCTTCACATCTCGAGAATAAAATCAAAACAAGATGAATACGAAATAAAATAGATGTATTAAAGGACTCAATTACGATGTGAGTATAAGGGTTTGATGAAAACCTATTTTCAAAACATCATTTCTGTATATTTTTCTTAAAATTGAACTTGTATACAAGTCAAACCCTTTTTATATAGGGGCAAAAGAGGCATTGCACTACGTCCAAATAAAACACTTAGGCCCAATTAACTGCAACACATACACATTTTAAATAAATTAGGGAATTAAAAAGACACGGTAACCGTGTTTTCACGGAAGTCGGGGGGTGCCTAACACCTTTCCCCCGCTTAAGCAAGCCCCCGAGCACTATGAATCTCAGTTTCCAAGGCCTGTTAAACCGAGTCCAATAATTGGGCCTCTTTGCAAAAAATTTTATATCTCGGTTGAGTTGGTACAACCATTTCACTCCTACCAACTAGCAATTCTTTAAAACAATATTTTCAAATCGTCGACATTTCATGTCAGACTCTTTTGTCAATTTCACCCTTTCATACCAAATTCGAACCACATAGAAAACATAAAAGCTAAGAAATATTTAAAAGAGGAATTCAAAAAGGAAAAGTTTTCCCCGACGTCGACAGGTGACGACTTTGCTAGGGACATGCATGCATAACAGACCGGCCTAGTCTGTCCTGGCCTGGGCCTGCCTGGCCTAGGCCTGCCAGGCCTTGGGCTTTGACCAGGCCAGGCCAGGCCGTTGACTTTTGGCCTTTAGGCCAGGCCAGATCCAAGGCCTTGGCTGGTCTAGTCCTTTTTTAAATGTTACATATTAAATATTAAAAATATAAATTAATAAATTTTGTAAAAATGATGCAAGATTTCTAAGATTTATTTTATTTTAACATTCTACTACATACCAATATAAGTTGAATGACTATAACAAAAATAAATATATTCGTCTTAAATCAAAAAGAAAATGTAATTTAAATGTAACTGGAATATAAAACAAATTGATTTCCTAAATATATGTCTAGTTGTCTGCTATGCACTTCGTAAAAAATATTGTAGATTGTACTTTTATTTTTGAATATAAATTTAGTTTCGATTTTATTTTCTTTTAGTATTA
The DNA here is from genome assembly GCA_016801055.1 of Panax notoginseng. Classification (NCBI taxonomy): domain Eukaryota; kingdom Viridiplantae; phylum Streptophyta; class Magnoliopsida; order Apiales; family Araliaceae; genus Panax; species Panax notoginseng. The sequence goes on from CM029019.1 coordinate 75,976,470, forward strand.
GTATCGGTTGCACATATATTTTGTAAAGTTTAAATACACATATATCTTTTCATTTATGGTCATTAAACATTTACATAGTTATATCTCAAGCATTATTTCTATTTAGTTTTCTAATTGCTTTATGGATTCTTTATTTAAATTGGTACAACAGAATACCTGAAAAATAACCAAAATCTTAAATCCCTCCTAAGAATTTAGCATATCCAAATTAATAAAAAAAATTGAGTATTTACAAGAAACTAACTTATTATTAATATTTAATATTAAAAATTAGTTTATTGATGTATTAATTAATGTTAATATTTAACATTAAAGTAACAAAGAATATTAATAAAATTTTATTGTTAAATATTAGTAATTTAGTATTTACAATAAATTAACTTATTATTAATATTTAATCAACTAAGTAACTAACTTATTATTAATATTAAATATACTAACTAGTTATATTCATTGAAGATGTATATTAATTAAATGTATTTGTAGACACTCGAAAATTTCTGCATACCAGTTACTAACATTGCAGGAGGGCAGAATCGTCTTTCAGAGATAACCCTAGAACACATCTCAGTTAAATCCTAGAGATAACCCTGTGATATTCAGTATTACCATCTCGAAGATAACCCCGAGACATCCAGCTCAGTCGCAGAAATACCACTGAAAGTTTCAACCTCAACCTCGGAAACAACACTAGGAGTTGCAGTTTCAACCTCGGAGATAACCCAGAGGAATACAGTTCAAATACCAGAAATCACACCGGAGAAGACCATGTCATCTCGAAGATAACCCCGAGATACTCAGTCTCAATCCCAGAAATAACACTGGGAAATATAGCATCAACCTCGGAGACAACCCCGAGGCACGCCGTTGTAGTTCCGGAGATAACCCCAAAAATGCTTGTTTCAAATACATGCAATCAACTTCAACACTCGATAATGGTCCCGAGGCACTCATTCCCCAAGTTCGGAGATAACCCTGGGAGGTCAGGCACACCTCAAAGATAACCCTGAGGATGGTCAACACCTGCAGCAGTCCAATCTCAGAGATAACCCTGAGCAACGACTACTAAAAATAGCTCAAACTGGAGATAACCCCGGTGAAGGGCAGAGCCGTTATTTTGCCATCCCAATCCCACATTGCACCGTCTCAACATTCATACATACATTCTACACAGTAATGTCCTACAAGAACCAAAGATCTCCAATCCCGAGTGACTACTGTACAAGAGACAGCACATCGGATAGAATTTGAAGCTTGAAGACCAAGGGCATGGTCCCATCTTCCTGACTTCGTACAACCTCTAATCCCATGTCATTGTGTAGCTCTCGACAACAACATACTATAAAAGGTCTTATACACCTCGATCGGATGCCCGAATTAAAGTTCTAAAAGTTCGAGCGGACATCACGTTGTACGCATGCACGTACTTCGAGACGGCGAGACCCGCCGAACTCGGGGCACCCCGGGCAGCCGTAGGTGCATCTGCGGCTGCCGCAGGTGCACCTACGACTGCCGCAGGTACACCTGCGGCTCCCCCCTCTATAAATAGAGGGCTTGGGGCAGCCATTTTGCATAGAGAAAAAGCGTGGAAGCCCTGTCCAATTTGCTCTGTACACACTATAAACTGAGTGCTTTCTCATTTTAAACACTTGTGAGTTTATATATTGTTATATTTTTACCGGTGGGAGCCGAGTGTTCATCCATTTAAAGTTATTCAAGTCTTCTTTGGCAGTCCACTGTAAGCCTTCTTACACTTTCTAAAGCCTTTCTCCACTACTGTGCACACACAGTTATGCACGTTGAGAGTCGTGTTGCGTGTGTATGCCCGGACTTCGGTCTGTGGCTTTTATTTCTTTTTGTATATATATATATATATATATATATATATATATATATATATATATATATATATATATATATTACATTTCAGTCTGGCCTGGAGTTTACTTCGTGGCCTTTTACCGCTTTATTTACATTTCTGTCAGGTTTGGAGTTTACTTCGTGGCCTTTTACAGCTTTATTTATATTTTGTCCCGCCTGGAGTTTACTTCGAGGTGGTTGATCATTTTATTGCTTTATTTATATTTTCCAATCCCCCATGGAGGTGCTTCGTGGTGGTTGATTGATTTTTACTGCTTTATTTACATTTCCAATCCCCCATGGAGGTGCTTCGTGGTGGTTGATTGGTTTTCACTGCTTTATTTACATTTGCAATCCCGCATGGAGGTGCGTTGTGGTGGTTGATTGTCTGCACACACACACATACACAAACACACACATATATATATTTATAGCTTTTATATATATAACTATTTACAGCTTTCATACAAATTGCTACATCATGTGAGCCTAGGAATCATGTGATCACAGATTCAGTCCACTGAATCTAGATTCGGTTCCCATGATGGACATTTTCAGTTGTACACGGCTTGTAAATTATTTACAGTGTTCGAATTTCCTTAGATGGCTCTCATGCCTACAAGGAGTTCGACATTGCTATGTATATTATTTTCTCGAAGATGCTTCACATCTCAAAAATAAAAGCAATCAAGCTGAACATTTAATAAAAATGGAAGTATCAAAGGCCTTAATTACTATTGAGCACAAGGGTTTGAAAAACCTCTTTTTACAAAACATCACAGCTATATGTTGTTAAAACTGAATTTTATATAAAATTCAAACCCTATGTATATAGGTGCGAACAAGGCATAACACTACTTCTAAATAACTGCACATTGACCCACACACACACACACACATATTCATATAACAGTTTAATTGAAAAGTGGCAGTCATCGTAGTAACACGGATGTCGGGGGGTGCCTAACACCTTCCCTCCGCATAAGCAAGTCCCCGGACCCTAATGAATCTCGGTTTCACAGACTCGTTAAGCAGTGTCACATCACTAGGTCAATGTGCAAGCCTTTTCTCGGTTGTGTTGGTACAACCATTTAAAAAACCAACTGGCGACTCTTACAGTGCAACCGTCGACATATAAATGTCAGACCATTTCACAACTTATTTTTTAAAACAAATCTCACCTAACATGATAACACCAAAAGACAAGAACAGAAAAGGGACAATTAAAATCCCGACGTCGACAGGTGGCGACTCTGCTGGGGAATTCCAGTAAGAGGACTTAAGCCGCTATTACAAGCTTTTCAAAACTGTTATATGCTTGTGTGTGGATGTTGCATTTACATTTGATGGATGTGTATGAATGCATTTACTTACTATACTTAATGCTTTACACTATATCTGCTTGTGATATTAGTGCTTTGCACATGTCATCATTTTCATAAAACGGTGAGACACGTTGTATGTGAATGTATGTTGTGTGGTTCCTCCATCAGGAAGGCTATCCTATCGGTGTTTGATTACTGGACTCCTAGGAAGACTAATTCCAATGAGGCTCAGGAAAGGCACCACCTAAATTTGCTCCAGTTGAAAGATCGGATTAACTTCCCGTCGAGTAAATTGTGATGATTTGGGAACCTTCATGCCAAAAAGCCGCGAGAGTAGCCAAAGATAGGTCAGCCTCTGATAAACCAAACGCAAAGGAAAGTCTCTTCATGCTCTCTCATTTCAAAATTACTCATAAAGTAAATTACTTGTAATTTCATTCCATATTAATCTCCATGTAATGAGGAATATGAAGAAATATGTATACATGCATATTTACAAAATATTAGCATGTTATCCCGTATTACAAATAGCTAACATCCGTTTTGCAGGATAATACTCCTAAAACAGATACGTCATATAGCATGTAAACATTTATACATTCCCTAAAACTAAACTACGTCATTTTTACGCAGGGAAACAATCGGCCTATTACCCGTTCAAAGTCAAAAAGGCCACGAGTCTACAGCCAATTATGTCTTCATCTGACCAGGCTAATCTTAATCCTGTCTCTCGCGAGGAATTCAACGGATTAAGTAAACAAATCACAGATTTGGTTGTTCTGCTTAAAGAACTACACCAATCTACTCAGGGTACAAGGATACCCATACATACTAAATCCTCTGCATATGGAGGAACACAAGGTGTGGACAAAGAAGCTCCCGTACCTGATGCTCAGTTAGATACAACCAATAAAATTCATTATACCACCACCCATCCCAGAAAGATCTAGACACCGGTGATATCAAAAAGAAAGTCCTTTAAATGGAATAAACCATCTGTTCTATCAAAGGGATTGGAGCACATGGGAGTGTTTCATATGTAGACCTATGTATATTCCCTGGTGTGCATTATCCAGAGAAGTTCAAGACTCCTGACTTTGAAAAGTATGACGGGTTAGGTGACCCTTATACACATTTGAAGGTATTCATTGGAGAACTCGGATCTTATGCCAAAAATGATAAGCTCAGTATGCAGCTGTTCTAGAAGAGTCTAACTGGAGAAGCTCGTTCGTGGTATACTAGATTAGACAACTCCAAGATCCATAGATGGGAGGAGCTAGCTCATGCATTCCTCAGTCAGTATAGCTTCTAGTCTCAGATGGCCCATGACCGGTACCAAATTACTAAAGTCAGGAAACAAACCAATGAATCTTTTAGAGAGTATGCTCAAAGGTGGAGGCGCCTTGCTGCTCAAGTTGTTCCCTCTATGAATGAGTCAAAAATGGTTATGACCTTCATAGACATACAAAAAGCTCCTTTCTATGAGAGGGTTTTAGCTGGTATTGGCAAACCATTCTCTAAAATGATTAAACATGGGGAGATGGCTGAGATGGGATTAAAGTCAAGAAAGATTCAGGACCTAGCTGCCCTCAAAGTTGTTGCTGAGCACATTCAGTCCAGAAATTATGGAAACAACCACCGGAGGGTCCATAAAAAGAAAGAGGAGGATGTTTCCTTGATACTACAAGGTCAGAAAGGCAGTCAGAATATGCCTATCCAAAGGAGAAATTACACTCCCTTTCAAGCACAGTCTTCAAACCCTCCATTGCCTAAAGGTGAAGAAGTCAAACGCACTCGAGTGTTCACACCCTAAGGGACTCACTCGAGAACATTCTAAATCTTCTTACCACTCAGAAGAAAATTACACATCTTCTTCCACCAGCCAACCCGAATGGGAGGGGTTTTAATGCTACTCGGAAGTGTGCTTATCATGCCGGGGGCACCGGGACATGATACTCAAGATTGCTGGGCCTTGAAGCACAAGATCCAGGATTTGATCGATAGCGGTGAGATTGTGGTCACCAAGCCCGATCAACCCATGTGTAAGACAACCCTCTTCCTCAGCACAAAGAAGAAGAGGTCAATATGATTAATTGGAGCAGTAGACAGAGTTCCAACTTTATTGGTGGATCTTCCCAGACCAGCAAGGATGGTGCTGACAAATGGGATTTTGCAAAGTTCCAGTATACGATGGAACGAAAAATGAATGCTCTGCGTGAGCAACTTAACCAATTCGCAGAACTGGTGGTCCACCAGCATCAAGCCACCTGCCAATTATTTAGTCAGGAGCATGCCAGTCTCCTCCCTCTTGTTACAAATACTTCACCGCTCGCTCCAAAAAATGAAACAACTGGAGGATAAGATTTTAAAAAGAGCAAATACCAAAGCCCGTCAGGATTTTGCCAACAAAAGGAAATTTACAAACCTAAGCCAACCGATGGAAAAAATATGGCAGATGCTGATAAATGAAGGAAGAATCACAAATCTGCTACCTGCAATCAGCCTGTGTGAAAGACGGTTTGATTTTAATGGAGTGTGCCAATATCACTCCCAATCTCGCGATCACATCACATAAGAATGCTGGGCACTCCGCCACCTTATTCAGAATTTAATTGACAGCGGTGTCCTACAGATGGCAGATGATGATGCTGTGATACTAGAAAGTGAGGACGTGTTTCCTACAAAGTGGAAGGAAGTCATAGCAGTCATATCTTCTGAGGCAGATGCAGCTACTCCCTCTCACATATAAACCAACCAATTCAACTCAAGGGTGTTGACAATCCTTTAAAAGTGGTCGCTCCAGAGCCAATTATCTTGCCATTCAGACCATAATATATCATGTTGTCAGCCTACAGAATATTCCATGGAATTATGAAGGGGTTGAAGGATCCACATCTCACATAACTGCTGCAGTGTCGAAGGATAATCCACTGTATATTTCCCAATGGGTGATGAAGCCTACAATCAAGTCAAAAGGGAAGATTCCCACGGAAAAAGTGGAAGAATTTCTCCATACTATGGGCCATAATGAAGCCAAGGTGGTTTCAAGCTTAAGAGAAGCTCCACATCAAGTTTCCATACTGGACTTAGTTTTCTCTTCCAAAGATCACAGGAAGGTATTGCTCAGGGTGTTGGAAAAAGCCCAATTGCCTAAGTCAATAGATGTTGAGAAATTCCAGCATCTGGTGGATCACATTTTCAACAACAATGTGATATCTTTCATTGACGATGATATACCTCCCGAAGGGACCGGTCATTGCAAGTCGTTGCACATAGCGATTTTATCTTCCGAATATATGATGGGAGGAGTTTTGATAGACGGAGGGTCATCTTTGAATATATGTCCTTATGCCACTTTGGTGAAGATGAACATCAATCTCAATTTGATCCGAAGCAGCCATACATTTATCAAAGCTTTTGATGGATCCCGACGAAACTCTGTCGGAGAGATTGAACTGCCAGTGGAGATCGGTCCACATACATTCTGCGTGTCTTTTCACGTTCTCAAAATAGATATAGGATACAACCTTCTTTTGGAAAGAAAGTGGATTCATATGGCCTGGGTCGTCCCTCCACTCTTCACCAACAACTTAAATATATTATCAACAACACCTAGTCACCGTCGACGCTGAGCCGGAATGTCCTGAACATGGTGACATACCACTCATCAGCTTCAATTCAAAAGTTGAGCCGGTCAATTTTCATGCCCTGGAGGTGACCAACACTCACTACCATCCTGTTGGGGTGCCACCTCTCATACCCCAGATTTCTGTCGTAGTAATGTCGGCAAGCCAAGAAATGATGTCAATGGGTTATCAACCTGGACAAGGGTTGGGCAAAGATCATCAGGGCATCAAGAGCCCCATCCAAGTTTCCAGTCAAACAGGGACAGCCGAACTAGGCTATACTGCTAGTTCCAGTCGTAGAAATCCTCATAAGCACAAACAGATTCCTTCAGCTTTAGCCACACGACGATTATCTCTACCTACAGTTCCTGAGCCTGTACGGTCTCCGGTAAAGGTGCCTACCCATGTAATGACCATGTTATTTCCCAAACTGATACCAGTAAAAGGGAAAAGAAGTCCTAGTTCCAGATCCAAAAGTGGAAAGAGAGGAACGAGGAGAGACGTAAACAGGACATCGCTCGGATGATGTCAAATATACGCATCATTGTTTATGATGAACATACAAATAGATACACCACAGACGATGATTGCCCAAATGTAATGGTCATCATTCGGGAGAAGGAGGACGATGATAGCCCCTCCATCATTGTAGTCCATCAGGACTTCACCTTTGACAATTGGAGCAGCACTTCTTTAATTGGTCGACAAGGGTAAAACGGGCAGAAACTCCTTCTGCCCTGTAGATAATAATAACTGCTTACTTTTATGCACAGTATTAGCAGTTGTTTTGTTAGTACATGCTAACACTTTGTATGATTGAACAGTTTCATATATTAAGTGAAAGCATATTTTGTTTCAAGACTCTGAATTTAGATGTGCCTATACTTGCTGATAAGGTGCCTTTTCTCCACAAGGATTGTAACTTTGATGAAAAGTTGGACTCAGACTTAATGGAAATACAAGAGGACATTGAGATACCTCAGGAGATCAAAGAATGGGTCGAAGACAAACCTAAACCCAACCTTGATCAAACCACCTCCTTCAATCTCAAAACCTAAGAAAGCCCTAAACTAATCCAGATTGGTACATACCTCACTCAAAACCAAAGGAATGACATGGTTATACTATTAACCAAATTCCAGGATGTGTTTCCGTGGTCTCATAAAGACATGGTGGGTTTGTCCACTAACATTGTCATTCATCGCCTCCCCATCAAAGAGGGATTCAAGATAATCAGGAAGAAGCTCAGGCGATTAAAACCTGAGTGGAGTTTAAAGGTTAAAGAGAAATTTGTGAAACAATTTCAAGCAAGCATCATCATGGTGTCTACATACCCTGAATGGCTATCTAATATAGTCCCCGTGCCTAAACCAGGAGGAAATGTGTGAGTTTGCATGGATTACTAGGATCTAAATATAGCTTTCCTAAAGATACCTTTCCCGTGCCATTTTATCCACATTCTCATTGATAATATGCTCAATACGACATGTACTCCTTTGCTTATTGTTTCGCGGTGTACCATCAAATTATGGTTGCTAAAGAGGATCGTGAGAAA